>CM059451.1:10730115-10803960 GCA_030390025.1 Squalus acanthias | reverse complement strand
CCTGCATCTACCCTGTTAAGCCCAGTAAGAATGTTGCATGTTTCAACGAAGTTATCTCTAATTCTTCTAAACTCTGGAAAATATAGGCCTCGTCTACTCAATCTGTCCTCATAGGTAAATCCCCCCATCCCAGGAACCAGCCTGGTGAATCTTCATTGCACTCCCTCTATGGCAAGTATATCCTTCCTTAGGTAAGGAGACCAAAACTGTACACAATACTCCAGGTGTGGTCTCACCAGGGCCCTATATAATTACACTGACACACTGATATAAACACACACACTGACACACTTATAGAAACACACACACTGACACACTGATATAAACACACACACTGACACTCTGATAGAAACACACACACTGACACTCTGATATAAACACACACACTGACACACTGATATAAACACACACACTGACACTCTGATAGAAACACACACACTGACACTCTGATATAAACACACACACTGACACTCTGATATAAACACACACACTGACACTCTGATATAAACACACACACTGACACTCTGATATAAACACACACCCTGACACTCTGATATAAACACAAACACTGACATTCTGATATAAACACGCACACTGACACAATTATAGAAACACACACAGAGATATAAACAAACACACTGACACACTTATAGAAACGCACACACTGACACTCTGATATCAACACACACACTGACACTCTGATATAAACACACACACTGACACTCTGATAGAAACGCACACACTGACACACTGATAGAAACACACACACTGACACTCTGATAGAAACACACACACTTACACAATGATAGAAACGCACACACTGACACACTGATATAAACACAAACACTACCACTCTGATATAAACACACACATTGACACTCTGATAGAAACATACACACTGACACACTGATATAAAAACACCCACTGACACTCTGATATAAACACAAACACTGACACACTTATAGAAACGCACACACTGACACTCTGATATAAACACACACACTGACACTCTGATATAAACACACACACTGACACTCTGAGAGAAACACATGCACTGACACACTGGTATAAACAAACACACTGACACACTTATAGAAACGCACACACTGACACTCTGATATAAACGCACACACTGACACTCTGATATAAACACACACACTGACACTCTGAGAGAAACACATGCACTGACACACTGATATAAACACACACACTGACACACTTATAGAAACGCACACACTGACACTCTGATATAAACACACACACTGACATTCTGATATAAACACAAACACTGACACACTGATATAAACACACACCCTGACACTCTGATATAAACACACACACTGACACTCTGATATAAACACACACACTGACACACTGATATAAAATGACACACTGACACACTTATAGAAACACACACACTGACACACTTATAGAAACACACACACTGACACCTTTATAGAAACACACACACTGACACACTGAAATAAACACACACACTGACACACTTATATAAACACACACACTGACACTCTGATATAAACACACACACTGACACTCTGATAGAAACACAGACACTTTCACTCTGATATAAACACACAAACTGACACACTTATATAAACACACACCCTGACACATTGATAGGAACACACACACTGACACTCTGATATAAACACACACACTGACACTCTGATATAAACACTCACACTGACACACTGATATAAACACTCACACTGACACACTGATATAAGCACACACCCTGACACTCTGATATAAATACACACACTGACACTCTGATATAAACACTCACACTGACACACTGATATAAACACATACACTGACGCACTGATATCAACACACACACTTACACTCTGATATAAACACACACCCTGACACACTGATATAAACACACACCCTGACACTCTGATATAAACACACACACTGACACTCTGATAGAAACACACACACTGACACTCTGATATAAACACACACACTGACACACTTATAGAAACACACACCCTGACACTCTGATATAAACACACACACTGACACTCTGATATAAACACACACACTGACACACTTATAGAAACACACACACTGACACACTTATAGAAACGCACACACTGACACTCTGATATAAACACACACACTGACACTCTGATATAAACACACACACTGACACACTGATATAAACACACACACTGACACTCTGATATAAACACACACACTGACACTCTGATATAAACACACACACTGACACACTGATATAAACACACACACTGACACTCTGATATAAACACACACACTGACACACTGATATCAACACACACACTGACACTCTGATATAAACACACACACTGACACTCTGATATAAACACACACACTGACACTCTGATATAAACACACACTGACACTCTGATATAAACACACACACTGACACACTGATATCAACACACACACTTACACTCTGATATAAACACACACACTGACACTCTGATATAAACACACACACTGACACACTGATATAAACACACACACTGACACGCTGATATAAACACACACACACTGACACACTTATAGAAACGCACACACTGACACTCTAATATAAACACACACACTGACACTCTGATATAAACACACACCCTGACACTCTGATAGAAACACACACACTGACACTCTGATATAAACACACACTGACACTCTGATAGAAACACACACACTGACACACTGATATAAAATGAAACACTGACACACTTATAGAAACACACACACTGACACCTTTATAGAAACGCACACACTGATGCACTGATATATACAGACACACTGACACATATGTGGAAACACACACACTGACACACTGATATAAATACACACACTGACACTCTGATAGAAACCCACACACTGACACTCTGATATAAACATACACACTGACATTCTGATATAAACACAAACACTGACACACTGATATAAACACACACCCTGACACTCTGATATAAACACACACACTGACACTCTGATATAAACACACACACTGACACACTGATATAAACACACACACTGACACACTGATAGAAACACACACACTGACACTCTGATATAAACACACACACTGACACTCTGATAGAAACACACACACTGACACACTGATATAAACACACACACTGACACACTGATATAAACACACACACTGACACTCTGATATAAACACACACACTGACACTCTGATATAAACACACACACTGACACTCTGATATAAACACACACACTGACACACTGATATAAACACACACACTGACACACTGATATAAACACACACACTGACACTCTGATATAAACACACACACTGACACTCTGATATAAACACACACACTGACACACTGATATAAACACACACACTGACACTCTGATATAAACACACACACTGACACTCTGATATAAACACACACACTGACACTCTGATATAAACACACACACTGACACACTGATATAAACACACACACTGACACACTGATATCAACACACACACTTACACTCTGATATAAACACACACCCTGACACACTGATATAAACACACACCCTGACACTCTGATATAAACACACACACTGACACTCTGATAGAAACACACACACTGACACTCTGATATAAACACACACACTGACACACTTATAGAAACACACACCCTGACACTCTGATATAAACACACACACTGACATTCTGATATAAACACACACACTGACACACTTATAGAAACACACACACTGACACACTTATAGAAACGCACACACTGACACTCTGATATAAACACACACACTGACACTCTGATATAAACACACACACTGACACTCTGATATAAACACACACACTGACACTCTGATATAAACACACACACTGACACTCTGATATAAACACACACACTGACACACTGATATAAACACACACACTGACACTCTGATATAAACACACACACTGACACACTGATATCAACACACACACTTACACTCTAATATAAACACACACAATGACACTCTGATATAAACACACACACTGACACTCTGATATAAACACACACACTGACACTCTGATATAAACACACACACTGACACACTGATATCAACACACACACTTACACTCTAATATAAACACACACACTGACACTCTGATATAAACACACACACTGACACACTGATATAAACACACACACTGACACGCTGATATAAACACACACACACTGACACACTTATAGAAACGCACACACTGACACTCTAATATAAACACACACACTGACACTCTGATATAAACACACACCCTGACACTCTGATAGAAACACACACACTGACACTCTGATATAAACACACACACTGACACTCTGATAGAAACACACACACTGACACACTGATATAAAATGAAACACTGACACACTTATAGAAACACACACACTGACACTTTTATAGAAACGCACACACTGATGCACTGATATATACAGACACACTGACACATATGTGGAAACACACACACTGACACACTGATATAAATACACACACTGACACTCTGATAGAAACCCACACACTGACACTCTGATATAAACATACACTGACACACTTATAGAAACACACACACTGACACACTGATATAAATACACACACTGACACTCTGATAGAAACCCACACACTGACACTCTGATAGAAACACACACACTGACACTCTGATATAAACATACACTGACACACTGATAGAAACACACACACTGACACACTGAAATAAAAAGACACACTGACACACTTATACAAACACACACACTAACACACTTATAGAAACGCACACACTGACACATTTATAGAAACTCACACACTGATGCACTGATATATACAGACACACTGACACATATGTGGAAACACACACACTGACACTCTGATATAAACACACACACTGACATTCTGATATAAACACAAACACTGACACACTTATAGAAACGCACACACTGACACTCTGATATAAACACACACACTGACACACTTCTAGAAACACACACACTGACACCTTTATAGAAACACACACACTGACACTCTGATATAAACACACACACTGACACTCTGATATAAACACACACACTGACACACTGATATAAACACACACACTGACACACTGATATAAACACACACCCTGACACACTTCTAGAAACACACACACTGACACCTTTATAGAAACACACACACTGACCCACTGATATAAACACACACACTGACACACTTATAGAAACACACACACTGACACGCTGATAGAAACACACACACTGACACTCTGATATAAACACACACACTGACACTCTGATAGAAACACACACACTTTCACTCTGATATAAACACACAAACTGACACACTGATATAAACACATACACTTTCACTCTGATATAAGCACACTCCCTGACACACTGATATAAACACACACACTGACACTCTGATATAAACACACACACTGACACACTGATATAAACACAAACACTACCACTCTGATATAAACACACACCCTGACACACTGATAGGAACACACACACTGACACTCTGATATAAACGCACACACTGACACTCTGATATAAACACACACACTGACACTCTGATATAAACACACACACTGACACACTGATATAAGCACACACCCTGACACTCTGATATAAACACACACACTGACACTCAGATATAAACACTCACACTGACACACTGATATAAACACACACACTGACACACTGATATCAACACACACACTTACACTCTGATATAAACACACACACTGACACTCTGATAGAAACACACACACTGACACTCTGATATAAACACACACACTGACACTCTGATATAAACACACACCCTGACACTCTGATATAAACACACACACTGACATTCTGATATAAACACACACACTGACACACTTATAGAAACACACACAGAGATATAAACAAACACACTGACACACTTATAGAAACGCACACACTGACACTCTGATATAAACACACACACTGACACTCTGATATAAACACACACACTGACACTCTGATATAAACACACACACTGACACACTGATATAAATACACACACTGACACTCTGATAGAAACACACACACTGACACTCTGATAGAAACACACACACTTACACACTGATATAAACACACCCACTGACAATCTGATATAAACACAAACACTGACGCACTTATAGAAACGCACACACTGGCACTCTGAGAGAAACACGCACTGACACACTGATATAAACACACACACTGACACACTTATAGAAACGCACACACTGACACTCTGATATAAACAAACACACTGACACACTTATAGAAACGCACACACTGACACTCTGATAAAAATACACACACTGACACTCTGATATAACCACAAACACTGACACTCTGATAAAAATACACACACTGACACTCTGATATAACCACAAACACTGACACACTGATATAAACACACACACTGACACTCTGATATAAACAAAAACACTGACACACTGATATAAACACACACACTGACACTCTGATATAAACACACACACTGACACTCTGATATAAACACACACACTGACACTCTGATATAAACACACACACTGACACTCTGATATAAACACACACACTGACACTCTGATATAAACACACACACTGACACACTGATATAAAATGACACACTGACACACTTATAGAAACACACACACTGACACTCTGATATAAACACACACTGACACACTGATATAAACACACACACTTTTGCTCTGATATAAGCACACACCCTGACACACTGATATAAACACACACACTGACACTCTGATATAAACACACACACTGACACTCTGACATAAACACACACACTGACACTCTGATATCAACACACACACTTACACTCTGATATAAACACACACCCTGACACACTGATATAAACACACACACTGACACTCTGATATCAACACACACACTTACACTCTGATATAAACACACACACTGACACTCTGATATAAACACACACCCTGACACTCTGATATAAACACACACACTGACACTCTGATATAAACACTCACACTGACACACTGATATAAACACACACACTGACACACTGATATCAACACACACACTGACACTCTGATATAAACACACACCCTGACACATTGATATAAACACACACACTGACACTCTGATCTCAACACACACACTGACACTCTGATAGAAACACACACACTGACACTCTGATATAAACACACACACTGACACTCTGATATAAACACACACACTGACACTCTGATATAAACACACACACTGACACTCTGATATAAACACACACACTGACACACTGATATCAACACACACACTTACACTCTGATATAAACACACACACTGACACACTGATATAAACACACACACTGACACTCTGATAGAAACACACACACTGACACTCTGATAGAAACACACACACTTACACAATGATAGAAACACAAACACTACCACTCTAATATAAACACACACATTGACACTCTGATAGAAACACACACACTGACACACTGATATAAACACACACACTGACACACTGATATAAACACACACACTGACACACTGATATAAACACACCCACTGACAATCTGATATAAACACAAACACTGACACACTTATAGAAACACACACACTGACACTCTGAGAGAAACACATGCACTGACACACTGATATAAACACACACACTGACACACTTATAGAAACGCACACACTGACACTCTGATATAAACAAACACACTGACACACTTATAGAAACGCACACACTGACACTCTGATATAAACACACACACTGACACTCTGATATAAACACAAACACTGACACACTGATATAAACACACACACTGACACTCTGATATAAACACACACACTGACACACTGATATAAACACACACACTGACACTCTGATATAAACACACACACTGACACACTGATAGAAAATGACACACTGACACACTTATAGAAACACACACTGACACACTTATATAAACACACACACTGACACACTTATAGAAACACACACACTGACACACTTATAGAAACACACACACTGACACACTTATATAAACACACACACTGACACACTTATAGAAACACACACACTGACACACTTATAGAAACACACACACTGACACCTTTATAGAAACACACACACTGACACACTTAGAGAAACACACACACTGACACACTTAGAGAAACACACACACTGACACTCTGATATAAACACACACCCTGACACACTGATATAAACACACACACTGACACTCTGATATAAACACACACACTGACACTCTGATATAAACACACACCCTGACACTCTGATATAAACACACACACTGACACTCTGATATAAACACACACACTGACACACTGATATAAACACACACACTGACACACTGATATAAACACACACAGTGACATAAAATGAAACACTGACACACTTATACAAACGCACACACTGACACCTTTATAGAAATGCACACACTGATGCACTGATATATACAGACACACTGACACATATGTGGAAACACACACACTGACACACTGATATAAATACACACACTGACACTCTGATAGAAACCCACACACTGACACTCTGATATAAACATACACTGACACACTGATAGAAACACACACAGTGACACATATGTGGAAACACACACACTGACACTCTGATAGAAACCCACACACTGACACTCTGATAGAAACGCACACACTTACACACTTATATAAAAACACACACTGACACTCTGATAGAAACACACACACTGACACTCTGATACAAACACACACACTGACACACTGATATAAACACACACACTGACACTCTGATACAAACACACACACTGACACACTGATATAAACACACACACTGACACTCTGATAGAAACACAAACACTGACACTCTGATATAAACACACACACTGACACTGATAGAAACACACACACTTACACTCTGATATAAACACTCACACTGACACTCTGATAGAAACACAAACACTGACACTCTGATATAAACACACACACTGACACTGATAGAAACACACACACTTACACTCTGATATAAACACACACACTGACACACTGATATAAACACACACACTGACACTCTGCTATAAACACAGACTGACACTGATCTAAACACAAACACTGACAGTCTGATATAAATACACACACTGACACTCTGATATAAATACACACATAAGAACATAAGAAATAGGAGCAGGAGTCGGCCATTTTGCCCTTCGAGCCTGCTCCGCCATTCAATAAGATTATGGCTGATCTTCTACCTAATCACGTTCCTGAACTATCCCCATATCCCTTCATACCCTTAATATTCAAAAATCTATCGATCACTGTCTTGAATATACTGAACGACTGAGCCTCCACAGCCCTTAGGGGTAGAGAATTCCAAAGATTCACCACTCTCTGAGTGAAGAAATTCTCCTCATCTCAGTCCTAAATGGCCAACCTCTTATTCTGAGACTGTGACCCCTGGTTCTAGACTCCCCAGCCAGGGGAAACATCCTCCCTGCATCTACCCTGTTAAGCCCAGTAAGAATGTTGCATGTTTCAACGAAGTTACCTCTAATTCTTCTAAACTCTGGAAAATATAGGCCTCGTCTACTCAATCTGTCCTCATAGGTAAATCCCCCCATCCCAGGAACCAGCCTGGTGAATCTTCATTGCACTCCCTCTATGGCAAGTATATCCTTCCTTAGGTAAGGAGACCAAAACTGTACACAATACTCCAGGTGTGGTCTCACCAGGGCCCTATATAATTACACTGACACACTGATATAAACACACACACTGACACACTTATAGAAACTGACACACACTGACACACTTATATAAACACACACCCTGACACTCTGATATAAACACACACACTGACACTCTGATATAAACACACACACTGACACTCTGATATAAACACACACACTGACACACTGATATAAACACACACACTGACACACTGATATGAACACACACACTGACACACTGATATAAACACACACACTGACACACTGATATAAACACACACCCTGACACTCTGATATAAACACATACACTGACACACTGATATAAACACACACACTGACACACTGATATGAACACACACACTGACACACTGATATAAACACACACACTGACACACTGATATGAACACACACACTGACACACTGATATAAACACACACCCTGACACTCTGATATAAACACACACCCTGACACTCTGATATAAACACATACACTGACACACTGATATAAACACACACACTGACACACTGATATGAACACACACACTGACACACTGATATAAACACACACACTGACACACTGATATGAACACACACACTGACACACTGATATAAACACACACCCTGACACTCTGATATAAACACACACACTGATACACTGATATAAACACACACACTGACACACTGATATGAACACACACACTGACACACTGATATAAACACACACACACACACTGATATAAACACACACACTGACACTCTGATATAAACACACACACTGACACACTGATATAAACACACACACTGACACACTGATATAAACACACACACTGACACACTGATATAAACACACACACACACACTGATATAAACACACACACTGACACACTGATATAAACACACACACTGACACTCTGATATAAACACACACACTGACACACTGATATAAACACTCACACTGACACACTGATATAAACACACACACTGACACTCTGATATAAACACACACACTGACACACTGATATAAACACATACACTGACACTCTGATATAAACACACACACTGACACTCTGATATAAACACACACACTGACACACTTATAGAAACGCACACACTGACACTCTGATATAAACAAACACACTGACACACTGATATAAACACAGACCCTGACTCTCTGATATAAAAACACACACTGACTCTCTGATATAAACACACACACTGACACACTGATATAAACACACACACTGACACTCTGATATAAACACACACACTGACACTCTGATATAAACACACCCACTGACACACTGATATAAACACACACCCTGACACTCTGATATAAACAGACACAGTGACACACTTATAGAAACACACACACTGACACACTTATAGAAACACACACACTGACACACTGATATAAACACATACACTGACACTCTGATATAAACACACACACTGACACTCTGATAGAAACACAAACACTGACATTCTGATATAAACACACACATTGACACACTTATAGAAACGCACACACTGACACTCTGATATAAACAAACACACTGACACACTGATATAAACACACACACTGACTCTCTGATATAAAGACACACACTGACATTCTGATATAAACACACACACTGACACACTGATATAAACACACACACTGACACTCTGATATAAACACACACACTGACACTCTGATATAAACACACCCACTGACACACTGATATAAACACACTCCCTGACACTCTGATATAAACAGACACAGTGACACACTTATAGAAACACACACACTGACACACTTATAGAAACACACACACTGACACACTGATATAAACACATACACTGACACTCTGATATAAACACACACACTGACACTCTGATAGAAACACAAACACTGACATTCTGATATAAACACACACATTGACACACTTATAGAAACGCACACACTGACACTCTGATATAAACAAACACACTGACACACTGATATAAACACACACACTGACACTCTGATATAAAGACACACACTGACATTCTGATATAAACACACACACTGACACACTGATATAAACACACACACTGACACTCTGATATAAAGACACACACTGACATTCTGATATAAACACACACACTGACACACTGATATAAACACACACACTGACACTCTGATATAAACAGACACAGTGACACACTTATAGAAACGCACACACTGACACACTTATAGAAACACACACACTGACACACTGATATAAACACATACACTGACATTCTGATATAATCACACACACTGACACACTGATATAAACACACACACTGACACTCTGATATAAACACGTACACTGACACTCTGATATAAACACACACACTGACACACTGATATAAACACACACACTGACACTCTGATATAAACACACACCCTGACACACTGATATAAACACACACACTGACACTCTGATATAAACACACACATTGACACACTTATAGAAACACACACACTGACACACTTATAGAAACGCACACACTGACACACTGATATAAACACACACACTGACACTCTGATATGAACAAACACACTGACACACTGATATAAACACAGACCCTGACTCTCTGATATAAAGACACACACTGACTCTCTGATATAAACAGACACACTGACACTCTGATATAAACACACACACTGACACATGATGTAAACACTCACACTGACACTCTGATATAAACACTCACACTGACACTCTGATATAAACACAAACACTGACACTCTGATATAAACACACACACTGACACTCTGATATAAATACACACATAAGAACATAAGAAATAGGAGCAGGAGTCGGCCATTTTGCCCTTCGAGCCTGCTCCGCCATTCAATAAGATTATGGCTGATCTTCTACCTAATCACTTTCCTGCACTATCCCCATATCCCTCCATTCCCTTAATATTCAAAAATCTATCGATCACTGTCTTGAATATACTAAACGACTGAGCCTCCACAGCCCTTTGGGGTAGAGAATTCCAAAGATTCACCACTCTCTGAGTGAAGAAATTCTCCTCATCTCAGTCCTAAATGGCCAACCTCTTATTCTGAGACTGTGACCCCTGGTTCTAGACTCCCCAGCCAGGGGAAACATCCTCCCTGGATCTACCCTGTTAAGCCCAGTAAGAATGTTGTATGTTTCAATGAAGTTATCTCTAATTCTTCTAAACTCTGGAAAATATAGGCCTCGTCTACTCAATCTGTCCTCATAGGTAAATCCCCCCATCCCAGGAACCAGCCTGGTGAATCTTCATTGCACTCCCTCTATGGCAAGTATATCCTTCCTTAGGTAAGGAGACCAAAACTGTACACAATACTCCAGGTGTGGTCTCACCAGGGCCCTAAATAATTACACTGACACTCTAATATAAACACACACACTGACACACTTATAGAAACACACACACTGACACTCTGATATAAACACTCACACTGACACTCTAATATAAACACACGCCCTGACACACTGATATAAACACACACCCTAACACACTGATTTAAACACACACACTGAGTCACTGATATAAACAAACACACTGACACTCTTATAGAAACACACACACTGACACTCTAATATAAACACACACCCTGACACTCTGATATAAACACACACACTGACACACTTACAGAAACACACACACAGATATAAACAAACACACTGACACACTTATAGAAACACACACACTGACACACTGATATAAACACATACACTGACACTCTGATATAAACACACACACTGACACACTGATATAAACACACACACTGACATTCTGATATAAACACATACACTGACACACTGATATAAACACTCACACTGACACTCTGACATAAACACACCCACTGACACACTGATATAAACACACACCCTGACACTCTGATATAAACAGACACAGTGTCACACTTATAGAAACGCACACACTGACACACTTATAGAAACACACACACTGACACACTGATATAAACACATACACTGACACACTGATATAAACACATACAGTGACACTCTGATATAAACACACACACTGACACACTGATATAAACACACACACTGACATTCTAATATAAACACACACACTGACACACTGATATAAACACTCACACTGACACTCTGACATAAACACACCCACTGACACAGTGATATAAACACACACCCTGACACTCTGATATAAACAGACACAGTGACACACTTATAGAAACGCACACACTGACACACTTATAGAAACACACACACTGACACACTGATATAAACACACACACTGACACTCTGATATAAACACATACACTGACACTCTGATAGAAACACAAACACTGACATTCTGATATAAACACACACACTGACACACTTATAGAAACGCACACACTGACACTCTGATATAAACAAACACACTGACACACTGATATAAACACACACACTGACTCTCTGATATAAAGACACACACTGACATTCTGATATAAACACACACACTGACACACTGATATAAACACACACACTGACACACTGATATAAACACACACACTGACAGTCTGATATAAACACACACACTGACACACTGATATAAACACACACACTGACACTCTGATATAAACACACACACTGACACACTGATATAAACAGACACACTGACACACTGATATAAACACACACACTGACTCTCTGATATAAACACACACACTGACACACTGATATAAACACACACACTGACACTCTGATATATACACACACACTGACACACTGATATAAACACACACACTGACACACTGATATAAACAGACACACTGACACACTGATATAAACACACACTGACTCTCTGATATAAACACACACACTGACACACTGATATAAACACACACACTCACACACTGATATAAACACACACACTGACACACTGATATAAACACACACACTGACACACTGATATAAACACACACACTGACACACTTATAGAAACGCACACACTGACACAGTGATATAAACACACACACTGACACACTTATAGAAACGCACACACTGACACACTGATATAAACACACACACTGACACCCTGATATAAACACACGCGCTGACACTCTGATATAAACACACACACTGACACTCTGATATAAACACACACACTGACACTCTGATATAAACACACACACTGACATTCTGATATAACACACACACACTGACACACTGATATAAACACATGCACTGACACTCTGATATAAACACACACACTGACACACTGATATAAACACACACACTGACACTCTGATAGAAACACACACACTGACACTCTGATAGAAACACAGACACTGACACTCTGATGGAAACACACACACTGACACTCTGATATAATCACACACACTGACACACTGATATAAACACACACACTGACACACTGATATAAACACACACACTGACACACTGATATAAACACACACACTGACACTCTAATAGAAACCCACACACTGACACTCTGATATAAACACACACACTGACACTCTGATATAACACACACACACTGACACACTGATATAAACACACACACTGACATTCTGATATAAACACACACACTGACACTCTGACATAAACACACACACTGACACTCTGATATAAACACACACACTGACACTCTGATATAACACACACACACTGACACACTGATATAAACACACACACTGACACACTGATATAAACACACACACTGACACTCTGATATAACACACACACACTGACACACTGATATAAACACACACACTGACACACTGATATAAACACACACACTGACACTCTGATATAACACACACACACTGACACACTGATATAAACACACACACTGACACAGTGATATAAACACACACACTGACACACTTATAGAAACGCACACACTGACACACTGATATAAACACACACACTGACACCCTGATATAAACACACGCGCTGACACTCTGATAGAAACACACACACTGACACTCTGATAGAAACACAGACACTGACACTCTGATGGAAACACACACACTGACACTCTGATATAATCACACACACTGACACACTGATATAAACACACACACTGACACACTGATATAAACACACACACTGACACACTGATATAAACACACACACTGACATTCTGATATAAACACACACACTGACACTCTGACATAAACACACACACTGACACTCTGATATAAACACACACACTGACACTCTGATATAACACACACACACTGACACACTGATATAAACACACACACTGACACACTGATATAAACACACACACTGACACTCTAATAGAAACCCACACACTGACACTCTGATATAAACACACACACTGACACTCTGATATAACACACACACACTGACACACTGATATAAACACACACACTGACATTCTGATATAAACACACACACTGACACACTGATATAAACACACACACTGACACACTGATATAAACACACACACTGACACTCTAATAGAAACCCACACACTGACACTCTGATATAAACACACACACTGACACTCTGATATAACACACACACACTGACACACTGATATAAACACACACACTGACATTCTGATATAAACACACACACTGACACTCTGATATAAACACACACACTGAGACTCTGATATAAACACACACACTGACACTCTGACATAAACACACACACTGACACTCTGATATAAACACACACACTGACACTCTGATATAAACACACACACTGACACACTGATATAAACACACACACTGACAGTCTGATATAAACACACACACTGACACACTGATATAAACACACACACTGACACTCTGATATAAACACACACACTGACACACTGATATAAACAGACACACTGACACACTGATATAAACACACACACTGACTCTCTGATATAAACACACACACTGACACACTGATATAAACACACACACTGACACTCTGATATATACACACACACTGACACACTGATATAAACACACACACTGACACACTGATATAAACAGACACACTGACACACTGATATAAACACACACACTGACACACTGATATAAACACACACACTGACACACTTATAGAAACGCACACACTGACACAGTGATATAAACACACACACTGACACACTTATAGAAACGCACACACTGACACACTGATATAAACACACACACTGACACTCTGATATAAACACACGCGCTGACACTCTGATATAAACACACACACTGACACACTGATATAAACACACACACTGACACTCTGATATAAACACACACACTGACATTCTGATATAACACACACACACTGACACACTGATATAAACACATGCACTGACACTCTGATATAAACACACACACTGACACACTGATATAAACACACACACTGACACTCTGATAGAAACACAGACACTGACACTCTGATGGAAACACACACACTGACACACTGATATAATCACACACACTGACACACTGATATAAACACACACACTGACACACTGATATAAACACACACACTGACACACTGATATAAACACACACACTGACACTCTGACATAAACACACACACTGACACTCTGATATAAACACACACACTGACACTCTGATATAACACACACACACTGACACACTGATATAAACACACACACTGACATTCTGATATAAACACACACACTGACACTCTGACATAAACACACACACTGACACTCTGATATAACACACACACACTGACACACTGATATAAACACACACACTGACATTCTGATATAAACACACACACTGACACTCTGATATAAACACACACACTGACACACTGATATAAACACACACACTGACACTCTGATATAAACACACACACTGACACTCTGATATAAATACACACACTGACACACTGATATAAACACACACACTGACATTCTGATATAAACACACACACTGACACTCTGATATAAACACACACACTGACACACTGATATAAACACACACACTGACACTCTGATATAAACACACACACTGACACTCTGATATAAATACACACACTGACACACTGATATAAACACACACACTGACATTCTGATATAAACACACACACTGACACTCTGATATAAACACACACACTGACACACTGATATAAACACACACACTGACACTCTGATATAAACACACACACTGACACACTGATATAAATACACACACTGACACACTGATATAAACACACACACTGACACTCTGATATAAACACACACACTGACACTCTGATATAAACACACACACTGACACACTGATATAAACACACACACTGACACTCTGATATAAACACACACCCTGACACTCTGATAGAAACACACACACTGACAGACTGAACATTTCTAATCATCTGTTGACACAGCATCAATTAACATTCAATTAACATGTAATTTGATCCAGTGCGGAGTGAGCCCCTGAAAGTGAAATGGTCGATTTCAGGGCTGAAATCGGTGAGCGGTCCGCAAGGTTACGACTGAACTCATTTTGAATCTGACACCCTGACGGAGTTTGTTCCAACTCTTTGCGGGACTGATGGCTTGGACTTTTGTGTTCCATCTTCAGTGTGCTAGTCGATATCCCAACTCGCAGGCAAGCTGTAACTCGCGAGGCACGAGTTTGACATCAACAGAAACAATCGGCTCCTTTTGCCGTTTGAGGAACAGAATGCAATCTCAAATTCAGAGACTGGTAAAGCTTCTCGCTTCAGTGTCCTATCAAGACTTTACATGGAATAGAACATTCAGTAAAATGATTGCAAGCACAGCCAGTGTCTCAGCACTGACTCTCTGACAGCTGATCAATGCGTTATACTGACCTCGCCGGGGTCTGAATATAAACTGTTCCACTCGGGGATTTCATGTGATTCCATTTTCACTGAACCCAACATGTTTTCTTCCTTCTGATAACAACAGTCAGATCAAACAAGGCAGGAGGGAGATTGAAGTGAGGTATTCCAATCCCTAACCTCCCTCCCCCTCCCTCCTCCCCCCCCGGAGTTGTGGCTGAGTCTTCACCAGGTAGAGAACCCCCTCGAGATCGAGGACCCTTCAGCAGAAATAGACCAGAGGAGAGAGGGGATGGGGGTGGGTGGTGGGAGGTGATTCCGTGACAGTCCGATTCGAGAGGATCCAGAGTTCCAGCACCCCAGCCCGGACACACTAATCGCCGCGCAGTTCAAAGCTTCAGGCTTGCCCAGATGTTGGTGGGACCAGTGCTTTAGGTCTTTTGAGTTGGAGAGTCCCCGTCACACTTCATCTGGGGTTGCAGGACTTGCAGCTGTGGTTGCAACTCGTGTTCTCTTGTGTGGTGTGGGTTTTTTTTGTGGGTGTGGGGGGGGGAGGGTGGTGCAACCTGAGGCAGCCTCTGAGATACAAAGTGTGTGACTGTTGGGGAAGTTACTGATTAACTGGGCGCTTGAGGTGTGGTGCCAGGAGACCAAGGTTGCTGGAGCTGGGAGGCCAGTCCATGAGGAGACAACCTGGGGGCGACACCACCGCCCTCTGGCGCCCGCAGCGGCGAATTTCACAAACCGGCCGTCCACCGGCTGCAGGGGCAGGCAAGCCCGGACTGGCAATGCGGGGGCATCCTCGACCAGTGCACCCTCAGCGCGCTGCCTTGCAGCCACCAGCTCGGTACTTGCAGTCCTGTCGAGTGCATTCAACCATTTAAAAATGAAGTCCAACCCATCCCTGCTTGCATTCCCCGCCACCTCTCCAAACAAGCTCTTCCATCCTCTGTTGCTTTACTCGTTCGACAGGTTTTGCAAACACCCCCCTGGAGTCTTTCACCTCTGTCTGAACTGAAGCCACAATAGATTTTTTTTGTGGATATTATTGGGAATCAAGGGATACGGGGGAAGTGGAGTTGAGGTAGAAGATCAGCTCTTTATTGAATGGCAGAGCAGGGTCGAGGGGCCGAACGGCCTACTCCAGCTCCTATTTCTTATGGTCTTGTGATCCAAGGGGTGAGTGTGTAAGCAGCGAGTGAATAAGGTGCTAAGTGTGCAAGCTGTGAGTGTGCAGATGGTTTGTGACTAAGCCCCCAGTGTGTAAGCGGCGAGTGTGCGAATGGTTTGGGTGGAAACTCGCACAGTGAGTGTCAGTAGACTATTCGACTGCAGTGCAGCATCATAACCAGGTTCAAACCCATCCTCGCGCACAGGCATTGATCACTGACAGCCGGGACCCTGGCTGATTCGAGAAGGTTGAGGCTTCAAGTCCCACTCCAGAGACTCGATCACAAAAATCGAGGCTGACAATCCCAGTGCAGTACCGAGGGAGCGCTGCACTGTCGGAGGGGCCGTCTTTCGGATGAGACGTTAAACCCAGGCCCCGTCTGCCCTCTCAGGTGGACGTAAAAGATCCCGTGGCACTATTTCAAAGAAGAGCTGGGGAGTTCTCCCCGGTGTCCTGGGCCAATATTTATCCCACAATAAACATCACTAAAACAGATTATCTGGTCATCATCACATTGCTGTTTGTGGGAGCTTGCTGTGCGCAAATTGGCTGCCGCGTTTCCCACATTACAACAGTGACTCCACTCCAAAAAAGTACTTCATTGGCTGTAAAGCGCTTCGGGACGTCCCAAGGTCGTGAAAGGCGCTATATAAATGCAAGTCTGTCTTTGAGTTTACCCTCCCTAACCCAGGGCACTGAGAACAATTGTTCAGAAGACTGGAGGTTCGTGTCCTGCCGCGGTCGCCACCAGCACAGACACGATGGGCCGAATGGCCTCCTTCTGTGCTGTAAATTTCTAAGGTTCGATGAATTGTCATTCCGACTGCTGTGCTGGCTGAGGTCAGTCTACTCTGCACAGAACAGGGATCGGATTGGACGTGTGAGCTTCCTTGTTTGTGCTGTTCAGAATCGCACCGGGTGATTCATTTACCAAGTGAGGCAAGGGGCGAAGCAGCTGTAATGCAAAGCCTCAAATACTGTGAGTTGTTATTTTTTTATTTGTGAAAAATAGATATATTAAAAAGCACAATCCACCTTGGCTGCACGCGCCACTTATTCATTCTGAATAACCAACATTTTGGAAAAGTCCCTTAAATACTTGACTGCAAATGTGCACGTTGAGGACTGCACCCAGAACCCAGGCAAAACCTCTCCCCAGCAGACCCCCGCAGTACCCAGCAGACACCTGCAGCACCCAGCAGACACCCGCAGTAACCAGCAGACACCTGCAGCACCCAGCAGACACCTGCAGCACCCAGCAGACACCTGCAGCCTCAGAAGCCCCCAACAGCCCCCTAATTCCCCAGTAGCCGCCTGGAGTCCCAGCAGCCCCTGGAGTCCCAGCAGCCCCCAGCAGCCCCTTGAGGCACACAGGCAATCTCCTGACACTTCATTCTTCAGTGGCCTGTTGCCAAACACTTGGCTGTGATTCGAAGCGTGCCCTTGTGTTACATTACGCCGATGGTAACAACATCGGAAAGGAAGTTGGCAACGGCACAGACTCCAGGCACCTTTCCTTTTGTTTACAGCCCGAGTATTTATTTGTGAAGTGATTCATTGCTGGTGTCATGGAGTCCGGTCTCACACAAGCTGCTGAGAGTAGGTTGGCGTTCCTAATGGGCACTATTTGTTTTCAGAATCGCAGCGTGGAGCAGTGGGGCAGTCAGGCGACCCGTGTAAATGACATTACGATGATGTATTTGCTGCCTTGAGACTATAAATCCACCCCCCCCATACTGGTGCGGGAGCGATTGCACGGCTGAGGGAACCCTGTGTGCTCAGAGCTGTGCCCAAGTGATATTGCGGGAAAAATTAAACAAAGTCAACTCAACTGGAAGACTCCCCCCTCCCACCCACCCCACCTCGCCCACCTCCAATCCAACACTAACAGCAGTTGCAGGCATTCTTCCCATCCCGGGGCAAAGTTCACTGAGTCCCCTTCCCCATAGGGCAAAGGTTACTGATCCCCCTCCCCGCAGGTCAAAGGTTACTGATCCCCCTCCCCGCAGGTCAAAGGTTACTGATCCCCCTCCCCCCAGGGCAAAGGTTACTGATCTCCCTCCCCGCAGGTCAAAGGTTACTGATCCCCCTCCCCGCAGGTCAAAGGTTACTGATCCCCCTCACCGCAGGTCAAAGGTTACTGATCCCCCTCCCCCCAGGGCAAAGGTTACTGATCCCCCTCCCCCCAGGGCAAAGGTTACTGATCCCCCTCCCCCCAGGGCAAAGGTTACTGACCCCCCTCCCCCCCAGGGCAAAGGTTAATGATACCCCTCCCCCCAGGGCAAAGCTTACTGATCCACCCTCCCCGCAGGTCAAAGGTTACTGATGTGCCCCTCTCCCCGTGGGATCAAGGTTATGACCTCCTTCCGTAACATTTTACACAAGAGCAACTCACTTTTATATAGCGCCTTTAATGTAGCAAAACATCAAAGGTACTTCAGAGAGGTATCGTCAGCCAAAAATGGACCCGAGCTGAAGAAGGAAATATTCGGACAGGAGACCAGAGGCTTGAGCAAAGAGGTGGTGTTCAAGGAAAAAGAAAAGAAAGCCTTGCATTTCTATAGCGCC
Organism: Squalus acanthias; assembly: GCA_030390025.1. Classification (NCBI taxonomy): domain Eukaryota; kingdom Metazoa; phylum Chordata; class Chondrichthyes; order Squaliformes; family Squalidae; genus Squalus; species Squalus acanthias. Next base: position 10,781,610 of record CM059451.1, on the reverse strand, counting down.
TTTCACGACCACCGGACGTCCCAAAGCGCTTTCCAGCCAATGAAGTACTTTCGGAGTGTAGTCACTGTTGTAATGTGGGAAACGCGGCAGCCAATTTGCGCACAGCAAGAGCCCACAAACAGCAATGTGATAATGACCAGATAACCTGTTTTTGTGATGTTTGTTGAGGGATAAATATTGGCCAGGACACCGGGGAGAACTCCCCTGCTCTTCTTCGATATAGTGCCCCGGGATCTTTTACGTCCACCTGAGGGGACAGATGGGGCCTCGGTTTAACATCTCATCCAAAAGACGGCACCTCCGACAGTGCAGCACTGCCTCAGCACTGCACTGGAGTGTCGGCCTAGCTTTAATGTGCTCAAGTCTCTGGAGTGGGACTTGAACCCACAACCTTCTGACTCAGAGGCGAGTGTGCTGCCCACTGAGCCACAGCTGAGGCAGATCTTAAAGGAGGGTCTTAAAGAAGGAGAGAGGGGTAGAGAGGTTGAGCAGTTCAGGGAGGGAATTCCAGAGCTTAGGGCCTCGACGACTGAAGGGAGCGTTAGAAAGTACTAAAGGACAGAGTCAGGGGACCGGAGAGGGTGGAGGATGGCAAGGAGAGCATTGGAATGGTCAAGTCTGGATGAAGGTTTCACTGACAGATGGGCAGAGGTGGGCAATGTTTCGGAGGTGTAGGTAGGTGGTCTTTAGGTAGGGGTCGGAAGCTCAGCTCGGGGTCGAATAGGTTATGAACAGTTTGGTTCAACCTGAGAGAATGGTGGGGAGGAATTGGCATTCACAACCCATTGCCACTCAGTGCCTTTGCCTGTCAGAGCCCATTGTCACTCAGCTTATTGCCACTCAGCCCATTGCCACTCAGCCCATTGCCACTCAGAGCCCATTGCCACTCAGCCCATTGCCACTCAGCCCATTGCCACTCAGAGCCCATTGCCACTCAGCCCATTGCCACTCAGCCCATTGCCACTCAGAGCCCATTGTCACTCAGCTTATTGCCACTCAGCCCATTGCCACTCAGCTCATTGCCACTCAGCCCAATGCCACTCAGCCCATTGCCACTCAGAGCCCATTGCCACTCAGAGCCCATTGCCACTCAGCCCATTGCCACTCAGAGCCCATTGCCACTCAGAGCCCATTGCCACTCAGAGCCCATTGCTACTCAGCCCATTGCCACTCAGCCCATTGCCAATCAGCCCATTGCCACTCAGCCCATTGCCATTCACAGCCCATTGCCACTCAGCCCATTGCCACTCAGAGCCCATTGCCACTCAGAGCCCATTGCCACTCAGTCCATTGCCAATCAGCCCATTGCCACTCAGAGCCCATTGCCACTCAGCCCATTGCCATTCACAACCCATTGCCACTCAGCCCATTGCCACTCAGCCCATTGCCACTCAGAGCCCATTGCCACTCAGCCCATTGCCATTCACAGCCCATTGCCACTCAGTGCCTTTGCCTGTCAGAGCCCATTGCCAATCAGCCCATTGCCACTCAGAGCCCATTGCCACTCAGCCCATTGCCATTCACAACCCATTGCCACTCAGCCCATTGCCACTCAGCCCATTGCCACTCAGAGCCCATTGCCACTCAGCCCATTGCCATTCACAACCCATTGCCACTCAGTGCCTTTGCCTGTCAGAGCCCATTGCCAATCAGCCCATTGAAACTCAGCCCATTGAAACTCAGCCCATTGCCACTCAGCCCATTGAAACTCAGCCCATTGCCACTCAGCCCATTGCCAGTTAGCCCATTGAAACTCGGCCCATTGCCACTCAGCCCATTGAAACTCAGCCCATTGAAACTCAGCACATTGCCACTCAGCCCATTGCCAGTTAGCCCATTGAAACTCAGCCCATTGCCACTCAGCCCATTGAAAATCAGCCCATTGAAACTCAGCTCATTGCCACTCAGCCCATTGAAACTCAGCCCATTGAAACTCAGCTCATTGCCACTCAGCCCATTGCCACTCAGCCCATTGCCACTCAAAGCCCATTGCCACTCAAAGCCCATTGCCACTCAGCCCATTGCCACTCAGCCCATTGCCACTCAGAGCCCATTGCCAGTCAGCCCATTGCCACTCAGCCCATTGCCACTCAGCCCATTGCCACTCAGCCCATTGCCACTCAGCCTATTGCCACTCAGAGCCCATTGCCACTCAAAGCCCATTGCCACTCAAAGCCCATTGCCACTCAGCCCATTGCCACTCAGACCCCATTGCCACTCAGCCTATTGCCACTCAAAGCCCATTGCCACTCAAAGCCCATTGCCACTCAGAGCCCATTGCCACTCAGACCCCATTGCCACTCAGTGCCCATTGCTACTCAGCCCATTGCCACTCAGCCCATTGCCACTCAGAGCCCATTGCTACTCAGCCCATTGCCACTCAGCCCATTGCCACTCAAAGCCCATTGCCACTCAGTGCCCATTGCCACTCAGCCCATTGCCACTCAGAGCCCATTGCTACTCAGCCCATTGCCACTCAGCCCATTGCCACTTAAAGCCCATTGCCACTCAGCCCATTGCCACTCAGCCCATTGCTACTCAGCCCATTGCCACTCAGTGCCCATTGCCACTCAGTGCCCATTGCCACTCAGAGCCCATTGCTACTCAGCCCATTGCCACTCAGTGCCCATTGCCACTCAGTGCCCATTGCTACTCAGCCCATTGCCACTCAGCCCATTGCCACTCAGTGCCCATTGCCACTCAGCCCATTGCTACTCAGCCCATTGCCACTCAGTGCCCATTGCCACTCAGTGCCCATTGCCACTCAAAGCCCATTGCCACTCAAAGCCCATTGCCACTCAGTGCCCATTGCCACTCAGTGCCCATTGCCACTTAAAGCCCATTGCCACTCAGCCCATTGCCACTCAGCCCATTGCCACTCAGCCCATTGCCACTCAAAGCCCATTGCCACTCAAAGCCCATTGCCACTCAAAGCCCATTGCCACTCAAACCCCATTGCCACTCAGCCCATTGCCACTCAGCCCATTGCCACTCAAAGCCCATTGCCACTCAAAGCCCATTGCCACTCAGCCCATTGCCACTCAAAGCCCATTGCCACTCAGTGCCCATTGCCACTCAGCCCATTGCCACTCAGCCCATTGCCACTCAGCCCATTGCCACTCAAAGCCCATTGCCACTCAAAGCCCATTGCCACTCAGCCCATTGCCACTCAGAGCCACTCTGCTGGAGTTGTCAGAGATGCACGGGGAGGAGGATGGAGGGACTGTTCTTGCCCCGTCTCCCCGGGGGGAGGACACAGTCCGCCAGTCGGTAAGCACGGTGGAAATTAACCCGTGCGTCAGGGCAGATCCAAAAGAAGCGCTGCAGAAAAGCCATCAGCTCCGCGTTAGTCTTATTAACGGGACGGAGAAAAACAAAACCAAAAAAATCTGCTGTGGCTTTCAGTTGTGTCTGACAGCTTGGGTGAGTGTGGGATTTCTTTACTTTTTCAGCGTGTAAACTAGCAAAAAAAAAAGAGATTTTGTATAAATTGGGATTTCATGCGGCGCCAAAAACCTGTATCCCCTGAAAGGATTCCCTTCTCTCTCCCTCTCCCTCTCTGTCAGACTAGACAACAACATTGAAGCCAGCTTCAGTCAGGATCCCACCCGCAAAAATGCAGATTCCTACACTTCAGCGTCGCTTCCGCTGTCGGACCTACTCCACAGTGAACACGCTGTGCCCAGTGCCTTGGAATTCAAAGACTTTTCTGAAACGTTTATTCTAGGTCTATGTTGATGGGGTGAGATGAAGGGGGGTGGGAGGAGGCTTGGGTGGACCATAAACCCTGGCACGGACCAGTTGGGCCGAGTGGTTAGTTTCTGTGCAGTTCATACGATACAATACATTAGAACAAAGAGGTGAGGCGACTTGGGTTTTATACAAGGACCAAATGGTTGTTTTTTTTAACATTTCCGGATGAGTAGAGGATTTGAGTACAGGAGCAAGGATGTCTTACTACAGTAATACTTCTTCTCCTTCTGAGGCAGTCCCTCGGAACCGAGGATGACTTGCTTCCACACTAAAAATGAGTTCTCAGGTGACTGATGAGTCCAATGCGGGACCTACAGTCTCTGTCACAGGTGGGGCAGACGGTGGTTGAAGGGGGCAGACGGTGGGTGGGGCGCTTGGGTTGACGTGCGCTCTTTCCGCTGTTTGCGCTTGGCTTCCCGCTTGTTCCCGGCGAAGAGACTCGAGGTGTTCGGCGCCTTCCCCGGATGCTTCTCCTCCACTTTGTGCGGTCTTGGGCCAGGGATTCCCAGATGTCGGTGGGGATGTTGCACTTTTTCAAGGAGGCTTTGAGGGTGTCCTTGAAGCATTTCCTCTGCCCGCCTGGGGCTCTCTTGCCGTGTCGGAGCTCTGAGTAGAGCGCTTGTTTTGGGAGTCTCGTATCGGGCATGCGGACGATTTGACCCGTCCATCGGAGCTGATCGAGCGTTATACGTGGCCTTGGTGAGACCACACCTGGAGCACTGTGTGCAGTTTTGGTCTCCTTACCTAAGAAAGGATATACTTGCCATAGAGGGAGTGCAGCGAAGGTTCACCAGACTGATTCCTGGGATGGCAGGACTGTCGTATGAGGAGAGATTGGGTCGACTAGGCCTGTATTCACTAGAGTTTAGTGAATGAGAGGGGATCTCATTGAAACGTATAAGATTCTGACAGGGCTAGACAGACTGGATGCAGGGAGGATGTTTCCCCTGGCTGGGGGGTCTAGAACGAGGGGTCACAGTCTCAGGATACGGGGTAGGACATTTAGGACTGAGATGAGGAGAAATTTCTTCACTCAGAGGGTGGTGAACCTGTGGAATTCTCTACCACAGAAGGCTGTGGAGGCCAAGTCACTGAATATATTTAAGAAGGAGATAGATGGATTTCTAGACACAAAAGGCATCAAGGGGTGTGGGGAGAGAGCGGGAATATGGTATTGAGATAGAGGATCAGCCACGATCATATTGAATGGTGGAGCAGGCTGGAAGGGCCGAATGGCCTACTCCTGCTCCTATTTTTCTCTGTTTCTATGAAACACTTCAGCCGACCGGGAGTTTAGCTGCCAGTCAAGTGGAAACTCTCCGTGGCCAAAACGTGCGCGGGAATCTGATACGCGGAGGTGTTGCCAGTGAAACTGCAGCCCGGATAGAAAGACAACTGTTCAAACTTGGAAGCAAAAAAAAATAAAATGGTGCGGCATGTCTGGAAGTGGGAGCGTGGCACCTGCTCAATGTCAACAAGGGATGGCTGGAGGAACATTCGGGGAACGATGTGGACACTCTGGCACGTGTTCAGCAGCTCAAAGTCCCAGGCCCAGAACTCAAACACACCACCCTGCTTCAGACTTGACATGAAATGTGAAGTGTGAGTGTGTGAGTGTAGGTGTGTGTAGGGGTGTGTGTGTGTGTAGGGGTGTGAGTGTGTGTGTGTGTAGGGGTGTGAGTGTGTGTGTGTGTAGGGGTGTGAGTGTGTGTGTGTGTAGGGGTGTGAGTGTGTGTGTGTACATGTGTGTGTGTGTGTGAGTGTGTGTGTGTAAGTGTGTGTGTGTAGGGGTGTGAGTGTGTGTGTGTACATGTGTGTGTGTGTGTGTAGGGGTGTGTATGAGTGTGTGTGTCGGTGTGTGTGTAGTTGTGTGAGTGTGTATATGTTGGTGTGTGTGTACGTGTGTGTATATAGGTGTCTGTGTGAGTGTGTGTATGTAGGTGTGTGTGAGTGTGTAGGTGTGTGTGTGAGTGTGTGTATGTAGGTGTGTGAGTGTGTGTAGGTGTGTGTGTGAGTGTGTGCTGGTGTGAGTGTGTATGTGTAGGTGTGTGTGTGTGAGTGTATGTGTGTGTGTAGGTGTGTGTGTGTATGTGTAGGGGTGTGTGTAGGTGTGTGTAGGGGTGTGTGTGAGTGTAGGTGTGTGTGTGTGTGTAGGTGTGTGTGTGTAGGTGTGTGTGTGTACGTGTGTGTGTGTATGTGTAGGGGTGTGTGTAGGGGTGTGTGTGTTGGTGTGTGTGTGTAGGCGTGTGAGTGTACGTGTGTAGGTGTGTGTGTGTGTAGGGGTGTGTGTGAGTGCAGGTGTGTGTGTGTAGGTGTGTGAGTGTGTGTGTGTAGGTGTGTGTGTGTAGGGGATGTGTGAGTGTAGGTGTGTGAGTGTGTGTGTAGGTGTGTGTGTGTAGGTGTGTGAGTGTGTATGTGTAGGTGTGTGTGTGTAGGTGTGTGAGTGTGTGTGTGTAGGTGTGTGTGTGTAGGTGTGTGAGTGTGTGTGTGTAGGTGTGTGTGAGTGCGTGTGTGTGTAGGCATGTGTGTGCGTGTGTGTGTATGTGTGTGTTTGTAGGTGTGTGTGAGTGTGTGTGTGTAGGTATGTGTGTAGGTGAGTGTGCATGTAGGTGTGTGAGTGTGTGTGCGTATGTGTAGGTGTGTGTGTGTAGATGTATGTGTTGGTGTGTGTGAGTGTGTGTAGGTGTGTGTGTGAGTGTGTGTAGGTGTGTGTGTAGGTGTGTGTGTAGGCGTGTGTGAGTGTGTGTGTCTGTAGGTATGTGTGTAGGTGTGTGTGAGTGTGTGTAGGTGTGTGTGTGTAGGTGTGTGTGTGTGGGGGTGTGTGTGAGTGTGTGTGTAGGTGTGCGTGAGTGTGTGTGTGTGTCGATGTGTGTGTAGGTGTGTGAGTGTGTATATGTTGGTGTGTGTGTACGTGTATGTATGTGTGTATGTTGGTGTGTGTGTGGGTATAGGGGTGTGTGTGCGAGTGTGTGTGTGTAAGTGTGAGTAGGTGTGTGTAGGTGTGAGTGTGTAGGTGTGTGTGTGAGTGTGTGTAGGTGTGTGCGAGTGAGTGTAGGTGTGAGTGTGTAGGTGTGTGTGTGTGTGTGCGTAGGTGTGTGTGTGTATGTGTAGGGGTGTGTGTGAGTGTGTGCGTACGTGTGTGTGTGTAGGTGTGTGTGTGAGTGTAGATGTGTGAGTGTGTAGGTGTGTGAGTGTTGGTGTGAGTGTTGGTGTGAGTGTTGGTGTGTGTGTAGGTGTGTGAGTGTGTGTGTGTAGGTGTGTGTGTGTAGGGGTGTGTGTGAGTGTAGGTGTGTGAGTGTGTGTGTAGGTGTGTGTGTGTAGGGGTGTGTGTGTGTAGGTGTGTGAGTGTGTGTGTGTAGGTGTGTGTGAGCACGTGTGTGTGTAGGTGTGTGTGAGTGTGTGTGCGTGTGTGTGTATGTGTGTAGGTGTGTGTGTAGGTGAGTGTGCGTGTAGGTGTGTGGGTGTGTGTGTGAGTGTGTGTGTGAGTGTGTGTATGTGTGTGTGTAGGTGTGTGAGTGTGTGTGTGTAGGTCTATGTGAGTGTGTGCGTGTGTAGGTCTGTGAGTGTTTTTGTGTGTGTGTAGGTGTGTGTGTGAGTGTGTGTAGGTGTGTGTGAGTGTGGTGTGAGTGTGTGTGGGTGTGTGTATGTGTGGTGTGTGGTGTGTAGGTGCGTGTGAGTGTGTGTAGGTGTGTGAGTGTGTGTAGGTGTGTGTGTGAGTGGTGTGTGTGGGTGTGTGTAGGTGTGTGTGTGTGTGAGTGGTGTGTGTGGGTGTGTGTAGGTGTGTGTGTGGTGTGTAGGTGTGTGTGGTGTGTGTGTGTGGGTGTGTGTAGGTGTGTGTGAGTGTGTGTGTGTAGGTGTGTGTGTGTAGGTGTGTGTGTGAGTGATGTGTGTGTGTGAGTGGTGTGTGTGTGTGTGAGTGGTGTGTGTGTGTGTGAGTGGTGTGTGTAGGTGTGTGTGTGTGTGTGAGTGGTGTGTGTAGGTGTGTGTGTGTGGTGTATGTGTGTGTGTGAGTGATGTGTGTGTGTGTGAGTGGTGTGTGTAGGTGTGTGTGTGTGTGTGAGTGGTGTGTGTAGGTGTGTGTGTGTGGTGTATGTGTGTGTGTGAGTGATGTGTGTGTGAGTGGTGTGTGTAGGTGTGTGTGTGTGTGTGAGTGGTGTGTGTAGGTGTGTGTGTGTGGTGTGTGTGTGTGTGTGAGTGGTGTGTGTAGGTGTGTGTGTGTGGTGTGTGTGTGTGTGTGAGTGGTGTGTGTGTGAGTGGTGTGTGTAGGTGTGTGTGTGTGTGTGAGTGATGTGTGTGTGTGTGAGTGGTGTGTGTAGGTGTGTGTGGTGTGTAGGTGTGTGTAGTGTGTGTGTGAGTGGTGTGTGTGTGTGTGAGTGGTGTGTGTAGGTGTGTGTGGTGTGTAGGTGTGTGTGGTGTGTGTGTGAGTGGTGTATGTGTGTGTGTGGTGTGTGTGTGTGGGTGTGTGTAGGTGTGTGGTGTGTAGGTGTGTGTGGTGTGTGTGTGAGTGGTGTATGTGTGTGTGTGAGTGGTGTGTGTAGGTGTGTGAGTGTGTGTGTGTAGATGTGTGTGTGAGTGGTGTATGTGTGTGTGTGAGTGATGTGTGTGTGTGAGTGGTGTGTGTGTGTGTGAGTGGTGTATGTGTGTGTGTGAGTGGTGTATGTGTGTGTGTGAGTGGTGTATGTAGGTGTGTGAGTGGTGTGTGTGTGTGTGTGAGTGGTGTATGTGTGTGTGTGAGTGGTGTGTGTGTGTGTGAGTGGTGTGTGGGTGACTCATGGGCTGGGGGTTTTCCTCAGGTGTATTCACCATTCACCAATGGCCTCCCACCTGAAGAAAGTGCACTGCCTGACGGTGGCACCTCACCCCCCCTCCCCCCAGCAAGGGTCAGTCTGGACCGGAGTCTGTCTCCAGTCTGCTCCAGTGTTGCTGTGTCTGGAGTCTGTCTCCAGTCTGCTCTAGTGTTGCTGTGTCTGGAGTCTGTCTCCCGTCTGCTCTAGTGTTGCTGTGTCTGGAGTCTGTCTCCAGTCTGTTCCAGTGTTGCTGTGTCTGGAGTCTGTCTCCAGTCTGCTCCAGTGTTGTTGTGTCTGGAGTCTGTCTCCAGTCTGCTGTGTCTGGAGTCTGTCTCCAGTCTGTTCCAGTCTGTTGTGTCTGGAGTCTGTCTCCAGTCTGCTCCAGTGTTGTTGTGTCTGGAGTCTGTCTCCAGTCTGTTCCAATGTTGCTGTGTCTGGAGTCTGTCTCCAGTCTGCACCAGTGTTGCTGTGTCTGGAGTCTGTCTCCAGTCTGCTCCAGTGTTGTTGTGTCTGGAGTCTATCTCCAGTCTGCTCCAATGTTGCTGTGTCTGGAGTCTGTCTTCAGTCTGTTCCAGTGTTGCTGTGTCTGGAGTCTGTCTTCAGTCTGTTCCAGTGTTGCTGTGTCTGGAGTCTGTCTCCAGTCTGTTCCAGTGTTGCTGTGTCTGGAGTCTGTCTCCAGTCTGCTCCAGTGTTGTTGTGTCTGGAGTCTGTCTGCAGTCTGTTCCAGTGTTGCTCCGTCTGGAGTCTGTCTCCAGTCTGCTCCAATGTTGCTGTGTTTGGACCATCACTAACTTTGACCTGCGGGGCCTAGTTTTGGAGTAGGCTGGTAGCAGATCGCACCAGTTACCTGGCAGATCGGAGAAAGACAAAAATATGAATCACCTGTTTTACTTTGAATTTCTTTACAAGTGAGCAGCACAAGGTGGTCCTGCTGTCTCCCCTCACACTGCAGGTGAAACCAGCATCAACTCTCAGCGATCCGCTGTCTCCTATTCCCGGTACCTGGGCAGGAATCCCGCACCGAGAGAGTTAAGTTCTGATGTGCTTACGTGATCAGCTGGCTTCCCTGCTGCTGGGAAGGGGGGGAGGAAATTCCTTTCCACCGACTGTTTGCAGCTGAAAGAGAATTTAAAAATTCTCATCCTTGTGTGTTTTCAAATCCCTCCATGGCCTCGGCCCCTCCCTATCTCTGTAACCTCCTCCAGCCCTACAACCCCCCCGAGATCTCTACACTCCTCCAATTCTGGCCTCTTGCGCATCCTTGATTTTAATCACTCCACCCTTGCCGGCCGTGCCTTCAGCCGCCTGGGCCCCTAAGCTCTGGAATTCCCTCCCTAAAAGTCTCCGCCTCTCTCTCTCCTCCTTTAAGACGCTCCTTAAAACCGACCTCTTTGACCAAGCTTTTGGTCATCAGTCCTAATGTCTCCTTATTTGGCTCGGTGTCAAATTTTTGTATCTGATAACATTCCTGTGACGCGCCTCGGGATTTTTTTTTGATTGTTAACGGCGCTATATGAATGCAAGTTGTTGCGGAGCCCACCTGGGGCAGGTTGGACGAGGTTTGGGCTGCTTCACCTCCGTGCCACGCGCAATGCCGCTCTCCAGTGGAGAGGCAGTGACATTCCATCCCGGCGCTTGAACAGGTCACAATCCCAGGGGTCTGGGGGTCACAATCCCAGGGGTCTGGGGGGTCACAATCCCAGGGGTCTGAGGGGGTCACAATCCCAGGGGTCTGGGGGTCACAATCCCAGGGGTCTGGGGGTCACAATCCCAGGGGTCTGAGGGGGTCACAATCCCAGGGGTCTGAGGGGGTCACAATCCCAGGGGTCTGAGGGGGTCACAATCCCAGGGGTCTGGGGGTCACAATCCCAGGGGTCTGGGGGTCACAATCCCAGGGGTCTGGGGGTCACAATCCCAGGGGTCTGGGGGTCACAATCCCAGGGGTCTGGGGGTCACAATCCCAGGGGTCTGGGGGTCACAATGAGCTGCCGTCTACCTTTGGCAGAAGATTGGCAGTAAAACCCCGGAGAGACGCTGTAAACAGACGGGAGTTCGGGAGAAGGCCAACAGACACTTTATCTTTCCATCCCTTTCAAAGGGCTCATCTTCGGCACTGCGGACACTCGGGGAGTGACATAAAATGCCAGGTGAAGTTTGATATGTAAGGACATAAGAATTAGGAGCAGGAGTCGGCCATTCGGCCCCTCGAGCCTGCTCCACCATTAATGGCCGACCCCTTATCCTGAGACTATATCCGCTAGTTCGAGACTCTCCAGCCAGGGAGGAAACAGCCTCTCAGCATCTACCCTGTCAATCCCCCTCAGAATCTTTTATAATTCAATAAGATCACCTCTCATTCATCTAAACTCCAGAGAGTATCGGCCCATTCTACACAGTCTCTCCTCATAGGACAGCCCTCTCATCCCAGGAATCAAGCTATTGAACCTTCGTTGCACCGCCTCTAAGGCAAGTATATCCTTCCTTAGATAAGAAGACCAAAACTGTGCACAGTACTCCAAGTAAGTGCTGTACAGAGGAAGATGAAATGGGTAACACACGGACTCCAGGAATGGTGGTGAAATAGCTATGGGTGGAGTTACAGGAGATTTGGGAGTCTAAGCAGATTCAACGCTCAATGTATCGAACCAATGCAGAGCAGCCTTCAGTGAAACCAATAGGTTGCGCAACTGCACAGCAAAATAGCAGAATGCATGTTAGAGGAGGTCATGATCAAATGTTTCAGTGCTCTGGTCTACCTGCACTCTGCCAGTGCACACTGTGCCAGTGTTCAATCTGTCCGCTCTGTGCCAGTGCTCCCTGTATCCGCTCTGTGCCAGCGCTCCCTGTATCCGCTCTGTGCCAGTGCTCCCTGTATCCGCTCTGTGCCAGCGCTCCCTGTATCCGCCCTATGACAGCGCTCCCTGTATCCGCTCTGTGCCAGTGTTCGCTGTATCCGCCCTGTGCCAGCGCTCCCTGTATCCGCTCTGTGCCAGTGCTCCGTGTATCCGCTCTGTGCCATCGCTCCCTGTATCCGCTCTGTGCCAGTGCTCCGTGTATCCGCTCTGTGCCAGCGCTCCCTGTATCCGCACTGTTCCAGCGCTCCCTGTATCCGCTCTGTGCCAGCACTCCCTGTATACGCTCTGTGCCAGCGCTCCCTGTATCCGCCCTGTGCCAGCGCTCCCTGTATCCGCTCTGTGCCAGCGCTCCCTGTATCCGCCCTGTGCCAGCGCTCCCTGTATCCGCTCTGTGCCAGTGCTCCGTGTATCCGCTCTGTGCCAGCGCTCCCTGTATCCGCCCTGTGCCAGCGCTCCCTGTATCCACTCAGTGCCAGCACTCCCTGTATCTGCTCTGTGCCAGCGCTCCCTGTATCTGCTCTGTGCCAGCGCTCCCGGTATCCGCCCTGTGCCAGCGCTCCCTGTATCCGCTCTGTGCCAGCGCTCCCTGTATCCACTCAGTGCCAGCACTCCCTGTATCCGCCCTGTGCCAGCGCTCCCTGTATCCGCTCTGTGCCAGCGCTCCCTGTATCTGCTCAGTGCCAGCACTCCCTGTATCCACTCTGTGCCAGCACTCCCTGTATCTGCTCAGTGCCAGCACTCCCTGTATCCACTCTGTGCCAGCACTCCCTGTATCTGCTCTGTGCCAGCGCTCGCTGTCTCCGCTCTGTGCCAGCACTCGGTGTTTCCGCTCTGTGCCAGCGCTCAGTGTATCCACACTGTGCCAGCGCTCCCTGTATCCGCTCTGTGCCAGCGCTCCCTGTATCCACTCTGTGCCAGTGCTCCCTGTATCCGCTCTGTGCCAGCGCTCCCTGTATCCACTCTGTGCCAGTGCTCCCTGTATCCGCTCTGTGCCAGCGCTCCCTGTATCCGCTCTGTGCCAGCGCTCCCTGTATCCGCTCTGTGCCAGCGCTCCCTGTATCCACTCTGTGCCAGTGCTCCCTGTATCCACACTGTGCCAGCGCTCCCTGTATCCACTCTGTGCCAGCGCTCCCTGTATCCACTCTGTGCCAGCGCTCCCTGTATCCGCTCTGTGCCAGCGCTCCCTGTATCCACTCTGTGCCAGCGCTCCCTGTATCTGCTCTGTGCCAGCGCTGTGTATCCGCTCTGTGCCAGCGCTCCCTGTATCCGCTCTGTGCCAGCGCTCCCTGTATCCACTCTGTGCCAGCGCTCGCTGTATCCGCTCTGTGCCAGCGCTCCCTGTATCCGCTCAGTGCCAGCGCTCGCTGTATCCGCTCTGTGCCAGCGCTCCCTGTATCTGCTCTGTGCCAGCGCTCCCTGTATCCGCTCTGTGCCAGCGCTCCCTGTATCTGCTCTGTGCCAGCGCTGTGTATCCGCTCTGTGCCAGCGCTCCCTGTATCTGCTCTGTGCCAGCGCTCAGTGTATCCGCTCTGTGCCAGCGCTCTCTGTATCCGCTCTGTGCCAGCGCTCCCTGTATCCGCTCTGTGCCAGTGCTCCCTGTCGTAAGAATGAGCCTTACGCGTGGTGAACTTAAAGTAAGCTTTAATCAACTAAAAAGGTGCTACATACAAAAGAGGTCTTACTCTATGCCTCTCCAGGATCCAACTGCTCAGTCCAGTATTTATCCTGGACTAATCACAGGAAGTGATGCAATAAAGTTCGAGTCACAGGAAGCTGTATTGTGTTACCACATTCTCCCCCCCCAAAAGATTAGGAGGCCGGAATGCTCCCTCCATTTCGTAGCCGCCGGACGAGGGAGAGCCGCACCCGTTTGGGTTCTCGTAGCGGTAGAGGGCCCCTCGCCCGTTTACCCGCCGCGGGCCGTGGACCAGAGTCCGAGTGATCCAGCCCGCTCTGTGAGGGGTCAGGACGATCCTGACTGTGTACTGGTGCCCGAACGGGTGTCAGGCAGGGCTGTGGCAGATCCGTTTCCGAGCATATGGTACGGGGTGGATCGTGGCTGCGCGTGCGAGCCCCGACGGGCTCATAGTCAGTCTGCCCCAGGTCGGCACGCTGGAGTGAGGTACCAGCCGGCGTCAGATCCAGATCGTGATGAGAGGCACCTGGCGAGCCCAGAGATGTGCCTGGTACAATATCATCCCCTGGTGTCCCTCTATGTTTCGGCGGGCAGGGAGCCAGATCCCGCAATGACACGGTAGATTCCCGACCGTCAGGATACCGAATATAGGCGTAGGTAGGGTTGACGTCAGTGAGCTCAACCTCATCTACCAGGGGGTCATTCTTAGACGCCCAAACATATCTTCGGAGTAGCACTGGTCCCGGTGCAGTCAGCCACGACGGGAGAGATATCCCATAGGATGAGCGACGCTGAAATCGGAAGAACCGTTCATGAGGCGTCGTATTTGTGGCGGTCGAAAGGAGGGACCGTGTGGAGTGTAATGCGTCTGGAAGTACTGCTTCCCATTGCTGGTTGGGTAGGCCCCGAGATCTCAAAGCCAGACGTACCGCATTCCAGATGATAGCGTTAAAACTCTCGACTTGCCCATTCCCGACCGGATGATAAGGCGTCGTTCTGCTGGCAGCAATACCCCGTTCCGAGAGATAGGCCTTGAGTTCTCCTGACATAAAAGAAGGGCCCCGATCCGAATGAACATAGGATGCCATGCCACAGAAAGCAAATACCTGCTCAAGGCAGCTGATAACCGTGGTCGTCAGCATATTGGGGCAGGGAAAGGCAAACGGAAAAAGGGAATACTCATCGACCATGGTCAATAGATAAGTGTTGCGAGTTGAAGAGGGCAACGGCCCCTTAAAATCGATGCTAAGCCGTTGCATTGGCTGGGTCGCATGTATGAGTATACCACCCGAGGGGCGGAAAAACTGAGGTTTCAATTCCGCACAGACTCTGCAGTCCGAGCACATCTTCTTTACATCCCCGGTAGAGAATGGGAGATTTCGGGACCGCACGAAGTGTAGCATGCGAGTAACGCCCGGATGACACAACCCATCATGGATGTCTACGAGCGTAGAGGGTGCCATGGCGGAGCAGAATGCTCGTGTGAGGGTATCCGGAGCCACATTCTCCTTGCCAGGTCGATAGTGGATGGTGTAACCAAAAGAGGCCAATTCCAGCCGCCAAAGCTGGATTTTATTATTTTTAATTTTGGTCCGTTTTCGATTATCGAGCAGGAAGGCGACCGATCGCTGGTCCGTGATTAAGGTAAAGTGCTGGCGAGCTAGGAGATGAGTCCACTTCCGTACTGCCTCTATGATGGCTGTAGCTTCTTTCTCGACTGGAGGATAATGTAGCTCAGCCCCTTGAAAAGTCCTGGACAAAAATGCCACCGGACGACCTTCCTGATTCAGAGTGGTCGAGATCGCCACCTCCGAGGCATCACACTCAACAACAAAAGGAAGACTCTCATCGATGGAGTGAAGAGCCGCTTTCTCCAACTGTTTTTTCAGGAGGTTAAAGGCTGCAACAGCCGCTGTGTCTAGTGGGAATGTGCTGGCCTTCAGTAGAGGTTGGATTCGGTCCGAGAAGTTAGGAATCCATTTAGCATAGTATGCAAACAGGCCGAGGGCCCGGCGCAAGGAGGCCGGATTCTTAGGTGGCGGGAGTTCTTGGAGTGGGCGAAGCCTTTCAGGGTCAGGTTTAATGATGCCATTGCCCACACAATAGCCAAGGATGTTGATGGTTGGTTGTGACTCAATGGATTTAGCTGCATTTAATGTCAAATTACGGTGCTGGAGTGCATCCCAAAATCGTTGGAGATTGGCGTCATGTTCCCGCTGATTGCGACCTGCGACAGTAATATTGTCCAGATAAGGAAACCTTCAAGTCTTCCTGTTTGACCAGGTCATCCATTGCTCGCTGGAAGACAGCCACTCCATTAGTGACCCCAAAGTGGAGGCGACGAAATTGATACAGCCGTCCATTGGCTTCAAAGGCCGTATACTGCTTGTCTGAGACCTTCAAGGGTACCTGATGATAGGCACTTTTCAGATCATATGTTGAGAACACCGTGTACTCAGCCAGTTTATTAACCATATCATCGATGCGCGGCAATGGGTATGCGTCCAAGTCCGTATATTGATTGATGGTCTGTGAATAGTCAATGCACAGCCGTTTCTTGTGAGGTTGTAGAGGGTTCTTAACAATAACGACCTGGGCGCGCCATGGCGACGAACAAGGCTCGATGATATCATCTGCTAAAAGCCGAGAAATCTCAGCCGCAATAAAAGACTGGTCTTCCTGACTGAAACGTCGTGACTTTGTTATAATCGGTTTGCATCGAGGAGGGATACTGGTAAACAGTGAGGGTTCATCCAGTGAAGCTGCTGACAATGCACAGAACGGTAATCGAGGTCGTATATTAGAAATAGTGAGTTCAGGTTTGGATCCGCCGAACTCAATGGTGAGCTTCTTATGCTGCTTTTGAAAATCCAGCCCTAAGATAAGATCACTACATAAGTCCTTGAGCACCGAAAGCCGGGTGGAGGGATACCGGTGACCATTAAGTGTTATTTCAACCATACAAAAGCCAGAAATTCTGGTATTAAGTGATGACTGAGCCATCGCAATTGCCTGGTCCGATGGGAAAACATGTAGCTTTAACTCTGCAACAATCTGTTCCCTAATGAAACTATCAGTGCTACCTGAGTCAATTAAGGCATCTAAAGTATGTCCATTAATTGATGCTTTTGTAGCTGCATGGAATAGGTTCTGAGGACAAGCAGCTGTAATTGGTGTCGTTGCACAAAGAGTGGCTGAAACTCTAGGTGTGTTTCTTCGAGAGAAAACCCGAGAGGAAGCACGATAGATTTTAGCCAGAACATCTTGATAGGCCCTTACCGGGGCAGTTCGGTAGGACTTAGCTTGATAAGCCCTCGTAGAGGCTCTTGATAGGCAAACCTTTGCAAAATGACCCTTTTTGTTGCAATGACTGCAAAACGCATTGCGAGCAGGGCAGAATTTCCGAGGGTGAAACTCATCACCACAAAAGAAGCATTTCTTAGATTGCCAAGAGGCCTGCCACAGTGGGGTCATCATCCTCTTCATCAGTGAAGTCATCAGATTGATCGTCAGGGATAAAGTCCTCCCTAATAGAGTTCACCTGTGGCCTCTTAAATTGCCTGACTGTAGTTAAGGCAGCAGACCGAGGTCTGGGCACTGTATAAAGGTCTGCATTTCTTTTTGCCAGATCTAGAGAGCAAGCCATGTCATAAGCTCTCTGAAGCTCAAGTGTCTTACTTTCCAGTAGACGCTGGCGTATAAATGGGGAGGCAAGCCCGCAGATGAAAGCATCACGGATCATTTCTTCACGGTACAGCTCAGCTGAGGCCGCCTGAAAGTTACAGTCCATACTAAGTCTGCGAAGCTCTTGGAGGAATTTATCAATGGATTCCTCCGGCCCTTGTTGGGCTGTAGCTAGTAGATGTCTGGCATAGACCTCATTCGGTGTCTTAGTATATAGTCTTTTAAGCGTCCGAATTGCCTCCTCGTAACTGCCTCATTCCTCAACATACTGAAATACATTCGGAGTGACACAGTTGATGAGTATCCGCAACTTTGTGTCATCATCAGCCTTGCAATATTCGAGAAAATTGTCAAACGTGCGATACCAGTGTTTCCACACCTTACCGGCTGCTGGGGTGTTTGGGTCCAAGTCAAGACGCGATGGTTTAAGGATGTTTTCCATGATGGGTGATTCCCTGGATCCTTAGTTCCGAGTTCGTCCAAAAAGTTTGAGTGCGAAGTTTTTCAAAGTTGATTAAATTGTCGTAAGAATGAGCCTTACGCGTGGTGAACTTAAAGTAAGCTTTAATCAACTAAAAAGGTGTTACATACAAAAGAGGTCTTACTCTATGCCTCTCCAGGATCCAACTGCTCAGTCCAGTATTTATCCTGGACTAATCACAGGAAGTGATGCAATAAAGTTCGAGTCACAGGAAGCTGTATTGTGTTACCACACTCCCTGTATCCGCTCTGTGCCAGCGCTCCCTGTATCCGCTCTGTGCCAGCGCTCCCTGTATCCGCTCTGTGCCAGCGCTCCCTGTATCCACTCTGTGCCAGCGCTCCCTGTATCCGCCCTGTGCCAGCGCTCCCTGTATCCGCTCTGTGCCAGCGCTCCCTGTATCCGCTCTGTGCCAGCGCTCCCTGTATCCGCTCTGTGCCAGCGCTCCCTGTATCCGCTCTGTGCCAGCGCTCCCTGTATCCGCCCTGTGCCAGCGCTCACTGTATCCGCTGTGCCAGCGCTCCCTGTATCCGCTCTGTGCCAGCGCTCGCTGTATCCGCTCTGTGCCAGCGCTCCCTGTATCCGCTCTGTGCCAGCGCTCCCTGTATCCGCTCTGTGCCAGCGCTCCCTGTATCCACTCTGTGCCAGCGCTCCCTGTATCCGCCCTGTGCCAGCGCTCCCTGTATCCGCTCTGTGCCAGCGCTCCCTGTATCCGCTCTGTGCCAGCGCTCCCTGTATCCGCTCTGTGCCAGCGCTCCCTGTATCCGCTCTGTGCCAGCGCTCCCTGTATCCGCTCTGTGCCAGCGCTCGCTGTATCCGCCCTGTGCCAGCGCTCGCTGTATCCGCTCTGTGCCAGCGCTCCCTGTATCCGCCCGGTGCCAGCGCTCCCTGTATCCGCCCTGTGCCAGCACTCCCTGTATCCGCTCTGTGCCAGCGCTCCCTGTATCCGCTCTGTGCCAGCGCTCCCTGTATCCGCTCTGTGCCAGCGCTCCCTGTATCCGCTCTGTGCCAGCGCTCGTTGTATCCGCTCTGTGCCAGCGCTCCCTGTATCCGCTCTGTGCCAGCGCTCCCTGTATCCGCTCTGTGCCAGCGCTCCCTGTATCCGCTCTGTGCCAGCGCTCGTTGTATCCGCTCTGTGCCAGCGCTCGCTGTATCCGCTCTGTGCCAGCGCTCCCTGTATCCGCTCTGTGCCAGCGCTCCCTGTATCCGCCCGGTGCCAGCGCTCCCTGTATCCGCTCTGTGCCAGCGCTCCCTGTATCTGCTCTGTGCCAGCGCTCAGTGTAACCGCTCTGTGCCAGCGCTCGCTGTATCCGCTCTGTACCAGTGCTCCCTGTATCCGCTCTGTGCCAGCGCTCGCTGTATCTGCTCTGTGCCAGCGCTCCCTGTATCCGCTCTGTGCCAGTGCTCCCTGTATCCGCTGTGCCAGCGCTCCCTGTATCCGCTCTGTGCCAGCGCTCCCTGTATCCGCTCTGTGCCAGCGCTCCCTGTATCCGCTCTGTGCCAGCGCTCGCTGTATCTGCTCTGTGCCAGCGCTCGCTCTATCCGCTCTGTGCCAGCGCTCCCTGTATCCGCTCTGTGCCAGCGCTCCCTGTATCCGCCCTGTGCCAGCGCTCCCTGTATCCGCCCTGTGCCAGCGCTCCCTGTATCCGCTCTGTGCCAGCGCTCCCTGTATCCGCTCTGTGCCAGCGCTCCCTGTATCCGCTCTGTGCCAGCGCTCCCTGTATCCGCCCTGTGCCAGCGCTCCCTGTATCCGCTCTGTGCCAGCGCTCCCTGTATCCGCCCTGTGCCAGCGCT
Source organism: Squalus acanthias (assembly GCA_030390025.1). Classification (NCBI taxonomy): domain Eukaryota; kingdom Metazoa; phylum Chordata; class Chondrichthyes; order Squaliformes; family Squalidae; genus Squalus; species Squalus acanthias. Next base: position 10,762,623 of record CM059451.1, on the reverse strand, counting down.
CCCTGTATCCGCTCTGTGCCAGCGCTCCCTGTATCCGCTCTGTGCCAGCGCTCCCTGTATCCGCCCTGTGCCAGCGCTCCCTGTATCTGCTCTGTGCCAGCGCTCCCTGTATCCGCTCTGTGCCAGCGCTCCCTGTATCCGCTCTGTGCCAGCGCTCCCTGTATCCGCTCTGTGCCAGCGCTCGCTCTATCCGCTCTGTGCCAGCGCTCCCTGTATCCGCCCTGTGCCAGTGCTCCCTGTATCCGCTCTGTGCCAGCGCTCCCTGTATCCGCTCTGTGCCAGCGCTCCCTGTATCCGCTCTGTGCCAGTGCTCGCTGTATCCGCTCTGTGCCAGCGCTCAGTGTATCCGCTCCGTGCCAGCGCTCCCTGTATCCGCTCTGTGCCAGCGCTCCCTGTATCCGCTCTGTGCCAGCGCTCGCTGTATCCGCACTGTGCCAGCGCTCCCTGTATCCGCTCTGTGCCAGCGCTCCCTGTATCCGCTCTGTGCCAGCGCTCCCTGTATCCGCTCTGTGCCAGCGCTCCCTGTATCCGCCCTGTGCCAGCGCTCCCTGTATCCGCCCTGTGCCAGCACTCCCGGTATCCGCCCTGTGCCAGCGCTCCCTGTATCCGCTCTGTGCCCGCGCTCGCTGTATCTGCTCTGTGCCAGCGCTCCCTGTATCCGCCCTGTGCCAGCGCTCCCTGTATCCGCTCTGTGCCAGCGCTCCCTGTATCCGCCCTGTGCCAGCGCTCCCTGTATCCGCCCTGTGCCAGCGCTCCCTGTATCCGCCCTGTGCCAGCGCTCCCTGTATCCGCTCTGTGCCAGCGCTCCCTGTATCCGCCCTGTGCCAGCGCTCGCTGTATCCGCTCTGTACCAGTGCTTCCTGTATCCGCTGTGTGCCCGCGCTCGCTGTATCTGCTCTGTGCCAGCGTTCCCTGTATGCGCTCTGTGCCAGTGCTCCCTGTATCCGCTGTGCCAGCGCTCCCTGTATCCGCTCTGTGCCAGCGCTCGCTCTATCCGCCCTGTGCCAGCGCTCCCTGTATCCGCTCTGTGCCAGTGCTCCCTGTATCCGATCTGTGCCAGTGCTCCCTGTATCCGCCCTGTGCCAGCGCTCCCTGTATCCGCTCTGTGCCAGCGCTCCCTGTATCCGCCCGGTGCCAGCGCTCCCTGTATCCGCTCTGTGCCAGCGCTCCCTGTATCCGCTCTGTGCCAGCGCTCAGTGTATCCGCCCGGTGCCAGCGCTCCCTGTATCCGCTCTGTGCCAGCGCTCCCTGTATCCGCCCGGTGCCAGCGCTCCCTGTATCTGCTCTGTGCCAGTGCTCGCTGTATCCGCTCTGTGCCAGCGCTCAGTGTATCCGCTCTGTGCCAGCGCTCGCTGTATCCGCTCTGTGCCAGTGCTCCCTGTATCCGCTCTGTGCCAGCGCTCGCTGTATCCGCTCTGTGCCAGCGCTCCCTGTATCCGCTCTGTGCCAGCGCTCCCTGTATCCGCTCTGTGCCAGCGCTCCCTGTATCCGCTGTGCCAGCGCTCGCTGTATCCGCTCTGTGCCAGCGCTCCCTGTATCCGCTCTGTGCCAGCGCTCGCTGTATCCGCTCTGTGCCAGCGCTCGCTGTATCCGCTCTGTGCCAGCGCTCCCTGTATCCGCTCTGTGCCAGCGCTCGCTGTATCCGCTCTGTGCCAGCGCTCCCTGTATCTGCTCTGTGCCAGCACTCCCTGTATCCGCTCTGTGCCAGCGCTCGCTGTATCTGCTCTGTGCCAGCGCTCCCTGTATCCGCCCTGTGCCAGCGCTCCCTGTATCCGCCCTGTGCCAGTGCTCCCTGTATCCGCTCTGTGCCAGCGCTCCCTGTATCCGCTCTGTGCCAGCGCTCCCTGTATCCGCACTGTGCCAGCGCTCCCTGTATCCGCTCTGTGCCAGCGCTCCCTGTATCCGCTCTGTGCCAGCGCTCGCTGTATCCGCACTCGCGATACTCTGTGTATCCGCTTGGGGGCAGTGCAGCTGCCGTCCCGCGTGGTGACGTCAGCGATCGGCGTCTGAACCCGGAAGTGAGTGTGAACCCGGAAGGTGAGAGTCGCGGTCGCGGCTCCGGGCTCCGGCGGGTCGGCCCGGCACAGACCGGTACCTGGAACCCCCGGGGCCGGGACTGAGTCACCGAATCGGCTGCCGTTCAAACCGTCTGATGGGAAATCCGAGATGGCAGCTGTGTGAGAGGGGGGTCAGTGTGTCGTGGGTCAGGGGTCAGTGTGAGAGGGGAGTCAGTGTGTGAAGGGGTCAATGTGTCAGGGGTCAGTGTGAGGAAGGGGTCAGGGTCAGTGTGTGAGGGGGTCAATGTGTCGTGGGTAAGGGGTCAGTGTGTGTGTGTGTGTGTGAGATGGGGAGAGACTTGTTGCTCAGATTTCTAACAAACCTGTTTCCTGTGATTAAGAATTGAAGCCTTTTAAAGATTATTCTTAACGTGAGGCGAGTGGACGATGTCAGATGGAAGTGGAAGGCTTAGCCTTCCAGAGCTGGTACAGCAGGTAAATCGCTAGTTCTTCGTTAATCTAGTCTGGCACAACAATTTACTAGTTACCCACTGTCTGATACAGCAGGAAAATCCCTAACCTGCTCCAGAGACACTAATCCATCCTAGTTACAGCCTCTCTGTCTGTCTGTCTCTATCCTTGTCTCTACCTCACTATCGCAAGAATACGGCCCCTCAAGCCTGCTCCGCCATTCATGGGCTGATCATCGACCTCAACTCCACTTTCCCGCCCAATCTCCATATCCCTCGATTCCCCGAGAGTCCAAAAATCTATCGATCTCAGCCTTGAATATACTCAACGACTCAGCATCCACAGCCCTTTGGGGCAGAGAATGCCAAAGATTCACAACCCTCTGAGTGAACAAATTCCTCCTCATCTCAGTCCTAAATGGCCGACCCCTTATCCTGAGACTGTGCCCCCCTCGTTCGAGACTCTCCAGCCAGGGGAAACAGCCTCTCGGCATCTATCTCTCTCTGTCTCGATCTCTCTCTGTCTCTATTCCTGTCTGTCTCTATCACCATCTCTCTCTGTCTCTATCTCTCTCTGTCTCTATCGCCATCTCTCTCTGTCTCGATCTCTCTGTCTCTATCCCTGTCTGAGAGAGACAATCACTTGAAGCTGAAATGATGTAATTCTGTCTCTACTCTCTGTTGAAGATGGCACTGTGGAACTGGCTGAGTTCTGAAGATGAGGCGAGCAAGCAGCTACTGAGAACAGTCACCGGAGCGAGAGTGGCTCACTCTCTTTTACAGCACCTGACAGGACAGGACACAATTAACTTGTACAAGGTAATGAGAAAGGCTGCCTGATTGGACTCTTCCACCCTGGATCCTCTTTGGTTTGGTCTTTGTCACGAGTAGGTTCCTGATGGGTAAATCTGGAGCAGGGCCCAAGAAGCAAGAGCAGGGGCGGAGGGGCTCCCAGAATGGGCAGGGGATTGTCTCGAGAAAAGGGGATGGGGGGGGGTGCTAATAATACAGCACTGTGGAGCAATTCATGGGTGGGGGGGAAGGGGCAGTGCAGAAATCTCCTTGTGAGTATTTGATGGGACAGTGTAGAGGGAGCTTTACTCTGTATCTAACCCCGTGCGGTACCTGCCCTGGGAGTGTTTGATGGGACAGTGTAGAGGGAGCTTTACTCTGTATCTAACCCCGTGCGGTACCTGCCCTGGGAGTGTTTGATGGGACAGTGTAGAGGGAGCTTTACTCTGTATCTAACCCATGCTGTACCTGCCCTGGGAGTGTTTGATGGGACAGTGTAGAGGGAGCTTTACTCTGTATCTAACCCATGCTGTACCTGCCCTGCGAGTGTTTGATGGGGACAGTGTAGAGGGAGCTTTACTTTGTATCTAACCCGTGCTGTACCAACCCTGGGTGTGTTTGATGGGACAGTGTAGAGGGAGCTTTACTCTGTATCTAACCCGTGCTGTACCTGCCCTGGGAGTGTTTGATGACACAGTGTAGAGGGAGCTTTACTCTGTATCTAACCCTTGCTGTACCAGCCCTGGGAGTGTTTGACAGGACAGGGTAGAGGGAGCTTTACTCTGTATCTAACCCGTGCTGTCGTCTTCTTCTTCTTAGGCAGTCCCTCGGAACCGAGGATGACTTGCTTCCACATTAAAAATGATTTCTTAGGTGACTGATGAGTCCAATGCGGGACCTACAGTCTCTGGCACAGGTGGGGCAGACGGTGGTTGAAGGGGCAGGTGGGTGGGGTGCTTGGGTTGACGTGAGCTCCTTACGCTGCCTGCGTTTGGCTTCCGCTTGCTCCCGGCGAAGAGACTCGAAGTGTTCGGCGCCTTCCCGGATGCTTCTCCTCCACTTTGTGCGGTCTTGGGCCAGGGATTCCCAGGTGTCGGTGGGGATGTTACACCTTTTCAAGAAGGCTTTGAGGGTGTCCTTGAAGCGTTTCCTCTGCCCACCTGGGGCTCTCTTACCGTGCCAGAGCTCCGAGTAGAGCGCTTGTTTTGGCATGCGGACAATGTGACCCGTCCATCGGAGCTGATCGAGCGTGGTCAAAGCTTCGATGCTGGGGATGTTGGCCTGAGCAAGAACACTGACGTTGGTGCGCCTATCCTGCCAATGGATTTGCAGGATCTTGCGGAGGCAGCGTTGGTGGTACCTCTCCAGTGCTTTGAGGTGCCTGCTGTAAATGGTCCATGTCTCTGAGGCATACAGCAGGGCGGGTATCACTGCTGCTCTGTAGACCATGAGCATAGTGCCGGGTTTGAGGTCCTGGTCTTCAAACACTCTCTTCCTCAGGCGACCGAAGGCTGCACTGGCACACTGAAGGCGGTGTTGGACTTCGTCATCGACGTCTACCCTTGTTGTGACAGTAGGCTCCCGAGGTATGGAAAGTGGTCCACGTTGTCCAAGGCCTTGGCGTGGATTTTGATAATCGGGGGGGCAGTACTGTGTGGCGGGGGTAGGTTGGGAGAGGACCTTTGTCTTACGGATGTTTAGCGTAAGGCCCATGCTCTCGTACGCTTCGGTGAAGGTGTTGACGATGGTTTGGAGTTTGACCTCCGAGTGAGCGCAGACGCAAGCGTCATCTGCATACTGTAATTCGACGACAGAGGATGGAACAACCTTGGATCTGGACTGGCCCGGGAGTGTTTGACGGGACAGTGTAGAGGGAGCTTTACTCTTTTTCTAACCCGTGCTGTATCTGCCCCAGGAGTGTTTGATGGGACAATGTAGAGGGAGCTGTTTGATGGGACAATGTAGAGGGAGCTTTACTCTGTATCTAACCCGTGCTGTACCTGCCCTGGGAGTGTTTGACGGGACAGTGTAGAGGAAGCTTTACTCTGTATATAACCCGTGCTGTACCTGCCCTGGGAGTGTTTGACGGGACAGTGTAGAGGGAGCTTTACTCTGTATCTAACCCCAGCTGTACCTGCCCTGGGAGTGTTTGATGGGACAGTGTAGAGGGAGCTTTACTCTGTATCTAACCCGTGCTGTACCTGCCCTGGGAGTGTTTGATTGGACAGTGTAGAGGGAGCTTTACTCTGTATCTAACCGATGCTGTACCTGCCCTGGGAGTTTGATGGGGCAGTGCAGAGGGAGCCCCTGGAGGAGCAGTTGGATGGGAAAGGCAGCATGGCTCCATTCCGAAGCATGCCCTTTGTATCTCTTCCCTCCGCACCCAAGGGTGGTTCCCAAAGGATGGCAGGTGTGGGGAGCGTTAACAACTCTGGTGCTTTCCAGATCCTTTTTTGTCGGAAGACGTTGAAGAATCCTGACCCTTTCCAACAATAACCACGTTCCGTTCTTGTCCACAGAGGCAATGCATCCTTGGCATCGCAGAGTTTGTGAAGACCAATCCACACGCCTCGCGGTCTGAGCTGAACAAGGAGGTGAAGAAACACGTGCTGCTGTTTGCAGCACGAGTTCATGCCTTGCAGTGACTCCCAGCCGCATGCCGATTGCGTGAAGATTCACGAGCTTTCCCACCGTACCACGGGACTGTGTTTGAACTCAGCTTGAGTGACACCAATCGATGCCGTTTGTTAAGCTGTCTGTCGTATTCCTATTGCCCTTCGTTCTCTTCCCTGTGACCTTCCCTAATGCTGTTGACTGTGTGACTAACCGCTTTGTTCTCCCGCAGAAGGTCGAAGGTTGCTGAGGATGAGGCTTTGTTGCTGGGGTGTCCTAATAAGGGGGACTTCAATAAAACATTTCAAAGGCTATACTAAAGTGTGCATTTTATCTTGAATGTACCCTTTAAACATTGTGCGAAGCAACATTAAATCTCTGTAAACAAACTCTTCCACTGTGCTCTTGAATCTCTCATCTTCTTGGGTTATTGAAACCTTGGCGTCTTCTTTAAACTAAATTCTGTTTTGCTTTGTGACACCTGAGGCCCATGGTTGAGTGGGTAGCATTCTCTCTCTCTCGCCTCTGAGTCAGAAGGTTGTGGGTTCAAGTCCCACTCCAGAGACTTGAGCACAAAAATCTAGGCTGACGCTCCCAGTGCAGTGCTGAGGGAGCGCCGCACTGTCGAAGGTGCCGTCTTTCGGGTGCGACGCTAAACCGAGGCCCCGTCTGCTCTCTCGGGTGGACGTAAAAGATCCCGCGGCACTAATTCGAAGAAGAGCAGGGGGAGTTTTCCCCGGTGTCCTGGCCAATAATTATCCCTCAATCAACATCACTACAACAGATTATCTGGTCATTATCACATTGCTGTTTGTGGGAGCTTGCTGCGTGCAAATTGGCTGCTGTGTTTCCTACATTACAACAGTGACTACACTTCAAAAAGTACTTCATTGGCTGTAAAGCGCTTTGGGACATCCGGTGGTCCTGAAAGGCGCTATATAAATGCAAGTCTTTTTTCCTTTTTACAAATGGATGCTCAAGGTTCAAGAACAGAGAGTTCTCCCCAGTGTTCTGTTGCCAACATTCTTCCCTCAATCACCACTGGCAAATTCAGATCGATTGGCCACTCATCTGATAGTGGGATCTTGCTGTGTGCAACGTGGCAGCTATTCTTTTTTCTTATTGATCTAAATCCACCCGCAGCGGGTCCTGAAACCACCCTGAGTCAATATCTATCGGAAAGCTGATGGGGTGAGATGAAGTCGGGTGGGAGGAGGCTGGTGTGGAGCATAAACACTGGCATAGACCTGTTGGGCCGACTGGCCTGTTTTTCTGCTGTACATTCTATGTAATTCACCCATATCCGGGGCCGACACACTAGCACTGTGGGCGAAGGCCGGGCGGTGGCGCTGTGGGCGGAGGCCGGCCGGGCGGTGGCGCTGTGGGCGGAGGCCGGCCGGGCGGTGGCGCTGTGGACGGAGGCTGGTCCGGCGATGCCGCTGGGGGCGGAGGCCGGCCGGGCGGTGGCGCTGTGGACGGAGGCTGGTCCGGCGATGCCGCTGGGGGCGGATGCCGGCCGGGCGGTGGCGCTGTGGACGGAGGCTGGTCCGGCGATGCCGCTGGGGGCGGAGGCCGGCCGGGCGGTGGCGCTGTGGGCGGAGGCCGGCCGGGCGGTGGCGCTGTGGGCGGAGGCCGGCCGCGGTGTTGCGGCTCCGGCTGAAGATGGCGGCGGAGGGCGGAGGCAAGGAGCTGAACGAGATCAAGTCGCAGTTCCGCACCCGGGAGGGGGCCTACAAGCTGCTGAGCCTGTCCGAGTACAGCCGCCCCAACCGGGTACCCCTCAGCGCCACCCAGGGCACCAACCCGGTGCGGGTCTCGCTGGTCAACGTGCGGGACCAGAGCGGCAGCGGTGACCGCATCTGCTTCAATGTGGGCCGCGAGCTCTACCTCTACCTGTACCGGGGCCCCAGGAAGGTGAGGCCAGCCCGGGGGCAGAGGACAGGCAGCGGGGTCAAGGGTTGGGGGTCAGATCGTGGGGAGGGTTAAAGATAGTGGGAAGGGTTAAAGGGTAGTGGGTCAAAGGTTGGTGTCAGATAGTGGGTGTGGTAGATTAAGGTCAGGTAGTGGGGAGGACAAGGGCTGGGGTCAGGTAGTGAGATGTCAAGGGTTGGGGTCAGGTAGCGAGATGTCAAGGGCTGGGGTCAGGTAGCGAGATGTCAAGGGCTGGGGTCAGGTAGCGAGATGTCAAGGGCTGGGGTCAGGGAGCGAGATGTCAAGGGTTGGGGTCAGGGAGCGAGATGTCAAGGGTTGGGGTCAGGGAGCGAGATGTCAAGGGTTGGGGTCAGGGAGCGAGATGTCAAGGGTTGGGGTCAGGTGGTTTGGGTCAGTTAGCGGGGAGTGGAGGACCGGTGGTCATGGGCGCATGTGCTGGAGGCAACTAGCACGGGGCAAGACCGGGGCAGAAAAATTCAATACAATACAGAGTGATAGTAAAACACCTGATTCCATTAGAGCAGTGAAATAGATTTGTATTTGTCAAGATGTTAATGTTTCTGGTAGTGGAATTACTCAGTGAGATATCAAGGGGTCCAGGCTGTGCATTTACAAATTGATGTGAGCAAAAGGCTGCACTGTCCCATCAAACACTCCCAGGGTCAGGTATAGCACGGGTTAGATACAGAGTAAAGCTCCCTCTGCACCGTCCCATCAAACACTCCCAGGGCAGGTACAGCACCGGTTAGATACAGAATAAAGCTCCCTCTACAGTGCCCCATCAAACACTCCCAGGGCAGGTACAGCACGGGTTAGATACAGAGTAAAGCTCCCTCTACACTGTCCCATCAAACACACCCAGGGCAGGTACAGCACGGGTTAGATACAGAGTAAAGCTCCCTCTACACTGTCCCATCAAACACTCCCAGGGCAGGTACAGCACGGGTTAGATACAGAGTAAAGCTCCCTCTACACTGTCCCATCAAACACACCCAGGGCAGGTACAGCACGGGTTAGATACAGAGTAAAGCTCCCTCTACACTGTCCCATCAAACACCCCAGGGCAGGTACAGCACAGGTTAGATACAGAGTAAAGCTCCCTCTACACTGTCCCATCAAACACTCCCAGGGCAGATACAGCACGGGTTAGATACAGAGTAAAGCTCCCTCTACACTGCTTAACCATGTGCCTTAAACCTCAGAAGTGCATCATCATTGTAGTGGTTTTAATTTTACATTTCTCAGATCAGCCATTTTCATGGTCACTGTGACAGATTCCAAAATTGTGGATAGTTCGATCCAGTGGGCTAGCTCACCGGCAATGACGTTGAGATTTGCCAAGCTTATTTCACACTGGACTTTTAGCGACATTGTTTCAGGAGGCATATAGCCCCCCGATGCACGATGTAACAGTGCTGGGGTGCACAGTTATCTCTCTCGCTCATGGTTGCACTATTGGTGGGGAGAGCCAGTTTACAAACCCATGGTGTCAGAGCTTAGACTACACCTGCAGCCCTGGGTAGCACTCTCTCTCGCCTCTGAGTCAGAAGGTTGGAGGCTCAAGTCTCACTCCAGCGACTTGAGCACAAAAATCTAGGCTGATGGCACTGTTGGAGGAAGAGCAGGGGGAGTTCTCCCCCCGGTGTCCCGGCCAATATTTATCCCTCAATAACATCACTAAAACAGATGATGTCGTCATTTATCTCACTGCTGTTTGTGGGAGCTTGCTGTGCGCAAATGGGCTGCCGTGTTTCCTACAATACAACAGTGACAACACTTCGAAAAGAACGTCATTGGCTGTAAAGCGCTTGGGGACGTCCTGAGGTTGTGAAAGGCGCTAAGTTCTTTTGTAGCCCCAGTGTGACCGGCCTGTGTTAGCTGTAGTGATTATGGATGTAGCTTCCCTTCTGAAGAGCTTTGCTAAACTCTGGTACCGTTGGCATGAAGCTGACTCTCCCATCATCTTCTTTCGTATGGTAGTAGCAAAGCAAATCAAATGGCAGTATCTAAGTCAGACATCCAGGCCATAGCGCGCCCCCCCCCCCCCCACAGCCGTGCAAAAGCGTGGCCACCTCGCAGGCTGCCCGCGAGCGTCCTCCGAGGGCCGTGCTCAACGATGCGCCCCAGGGCTTGACCAGGAGCTCTACGGTCGCACGACGGAGAAGGTGGCAGCGTCCACCGTGACCGACTCCGAGGCGGTTGATGGCCGCCCACTGACCGCGAGGAAAGCCCGGTTTGCCTCCCCACCCCCCAGGCTGCACTGCGGGCTTCCTCACAAGGAATCCACTCAGTACGTCACAGTTCCTCCCAAGCATTCGGCCACCGGTCATCAAGGCTGAGGGGAGATGGCTGAAGGGCCCTTGGGCGACGGTCCAAAATGGCCGCCTAGGTTTGGGACGGTCCGCTCAAGTCAGCCCAGGTCAGCATGGCCGCGCTGGCGCAGCGGCTGCAGCCTCCCCGCGGGAAACCGCACACTCTCCCATAGGCTCTAACGGTAGTGGCAGAGATGGTATGGTAGTGGGGGGGGGGGGGGGAAAGATTAGAAAGCAAATGGGAAACAAAAAAGCTCTTTCGAAGTCAGGCAGCGGTAAACGACTGAAAACCTGGTGATCCCAGTGTTTGTAGCGAGCCGCGAGGGAGGAGACTGACTCTGTCCAGGCTAGATTGCCGAGATGGCTGGATGGACAGTGTGGAACCCACAACATCATCCGGGGGGAGGAGCAGCCAAGACTGATTCAGTGACTGCACTTCATTGGCTGCAGAGTCTAGAATTAGGGGGCATAGTCTCAGGATAAGGGGCCCGGCCATTTAGGACTGAGATGAGTGACTTCTTCACTCAGAGGGTTGTGGATTTGCTGCTCCAGAGGGCTGTGGGTACTCAGTCGTTGAGTATATTCAAGGCTGAGAGCGTTAGATTTTTGGACTCTAGAGGAATCGAGGGCGATGGGGATCGGACGGGAGAGTGAGTTGAGGTCGAAGATCAGCCATGATCTTATTGAATGGCGGAGCAGGCTCGAGGGGCCGTATGGCCGACTCCTGTTCCTATTTTTTTTTTTAATTCTTATGTTCCGCACATGCTGCTTGCAAGACCGAGACCCAGCACCGTCTTGACTGAAAATGAGTCTTTTATGTTCTCCTCAGGCGGCAGATCTGAGTAAACCCATCGACAAACGTATATACAAAGGGACGCAGCCCACCTGCCATGATTTTAACCAGTTCACCGCAACGCCGGACAGTGTCTCGCTCGTCGTCGGCTTCTCCGCAGGACAAGTCCAGTACCTGGATCCGATCAAGAAAGAAACCAGCAAGTTGTTCAATGAAGAGGTAGTGTCATCGCCCCAAGTACGAGTTGCACTTTTGTGGTTTGGCCATAATTCGTTCGGTCACTTTATATAACCAGATGGGCAGCGGTTTCGGTTGGCCTCTCCTTGTGGAGTGATGTAAGAATGTCTGAGTCGACCTGAGTCTATCCCTGTCCTTGTGGAGTGATTAACATTGTTCCTGAGTCTATCCCTGTCCTTGTGGAGTGATTAACATTGTTCCTGAGTCTATCCCTGTCCTTGTGGAGTGCTTAAGATTGTTACACAAGAACATAAGAAATAGGAGCAGGAATCGGCCATTTGGCCCTTCGAGCCTGCCCCGCCATTCAATAAGATCATGGCTGATCTTCTACCTCATCTCCACTGTCCTGCACTATCCCCATATCCCTTGATTCCCTTAATATTCAACAATCTATCGATCTCTGTCTTGAATATACGCAACGACTGAGCCTCCACAGCCTTCTGGGGGAGAGAATTCCAAAGATTCACCACCCTTTGAGTGAAGAAATTTCTCCTCATCTCAGTCCTAAATGGCCGACCCCTTATCCTGAGACTGTGACCCCCCTGGTTCTAAACTCCCCAGCCAGGGAGTTCCTGAGTCTACCAGAGTCTATCCCTGTCCTTGTGGAGTGATTAAGATTTTTCCTGAGTCTGCCCGGGTCTCTCGCTGTTATTGTGGAGTGACTAAGATTGTTCCTGCGTCCATTCCTGTCCTTGTAGAGTGATTAAGATTGCCCCTGAGTCTATCTTGTCCTTATAGAGTGATATCCCTATCTTTATAGAGTGATGATGTGGAGATGCCGGTGTTGGACTGAGGTGGACAAATGTGAGAAGTCGCACAACACCAGGTTATAGTCCAACAGTTTTATTTGAAATCACAAGCTTTCGGAGCGCTGCTCCTTCGTCAGGTGAAGTGAAGAGATGCATATAGTCACAGCATATATAGTCAGAGAACACTGCCAGATGATTACAGTTAATCTTTCTAACTGCCCTTTATCACACCTCGGCAGAGAGATAATCACGGCAGTCAAAGGTGTGGATGGCATCCAAACAGGTCAGTCAGGAAAACATTACATCAAAGACAATGAGGTGGGGTCACAAGGGGTCAATATGGCAGATGCTGGTGTCTGTATGGAAAACAAAAAACTTTTTTTGCTGGAAATCACAGCAGGTCCGGCCGCATCTGTGTAGAGAGAACAAGCCAACGACGACTCGAGTCTGGATGACTCTACGTCAGGTGGGGTTGCATGTAGCGTGACATGAACCCAAGATCCCGGTTGAGGCCGTCCTCATGGGTGCGGAACTTCCTGACTGACATGTTTGGACACCATCCACACCTTTGATTGCTGTGATTATCTCTCTGCCGAGGTGTGATAAAGGGCAGTTGGAAAGATTAACTGTAATCATCTGGCAGTGTTCTCTGACTATATATGCTGTGCCTATATGCATCTCTTCACTTCACCTGACGAAGGAGCAGCGCTCCGAAAGCTTGTGATTTCAAATAAAGCTGTTGGACTATAACCTGGTGTTGTGCGACTTCTCACATTTATAGAGTAACTGAGAGTGTTCCTGAATCTGCCCCTGGCCACGGTAGTTTAGTACTGGTTTCAATCACCCTCGGGCTGTAGCTAAGAGAGTTGGGGACTGGAATATTAGCCTCCAGCCAGCAAGGCCTTTCAATGGGAGAGAATGGGGAAGAGAAAGAACTGGGAGACCGTCATGGCTGAGACTGGGTGGCCTTCGGCTAAGGGCCATTACTGAGAAGACTCCCGTTTAACCGAGATCTTCCTCCCATTCGCTCCATTCCGTTACTGTTGGGGATGTTGTTTTTGTCACATGATGACTCTATTCACCCCTCTTCCCCCTTAAAATCTCCTTTGCCATCCAGTCCTGGGATGTAGCGCTGTACACTGGAGCTCCTCTCAGTCCCGTTTTTTAAAAAAACTTTCCTCCACTCAACTCACCGAATGAATGGCACTCGGGATCCCAGCCAGGCACCTGCGTGGGCTAGATTTAAACCCAGCTCTCACCGTGTCACCGACCTGACCTTTCACCTGGTTGGACCTCGGAGGGGCAGCAGTGTGCGATCGGCCAAATGTACTTTTTAATGGTCCAGTCTTGTTAAATTTGCAGGATATCGCTCTTCACTGTCTTTGAAAGCTGCCACGGGGATTTGTATTCTGGGCAACACCCTCCACAGCTACCACCTCGCACACCACGGGATACGGTAGCCTAGTGGATATGGTACCAGACTACTAATCCAAGAGGCCTGGACTAATGATCCAGAGGCAAGAGTTCAAATCCCACCTCGGCAGCCGGGGAATTCAGTTAATTAAATTAATCTGGAATAAAAAGCTCGTGTCAGTAATGGTGACCCTGAAACTACCGGATTGTCGTAAAAACCCATCTGGTTCACGAATGTATTTTAGGGAAGGAAATCTACCGCCCTTACCCGGTCTGGCTGACTAGTGGCTCTTAACTGCCCTCTGGAATGGCCTAGCGAGCCACTCAGTTGTGACCACCACCTTCTCGAGGGCAATTAGGGATGGGCACTAAATGCTGCGCCCACATCCCGTGAATGAATTAAAAAAAAAAGCTCATCCCAATTCGTGATTGTCTCCACATCACGGAGCTAAATATTCAGGGCGCAGTTTGTGCAGACAGTCCACTTTCTGTTATTTACTGAAAACCAAGGCTCTATTATCTGCACTTGGGCATATTTTGGGTAACAGGGCTACCCTCGCCTCCTCCTGGGCTGTTTCCCCCTCCGGCAGCCATCGACGGGACTGAAAACTATCCCGTGAGACACGGGCTGGGATCCCAAGTCCCTTCGGCGCTGCCAGTTTTCGTTTTCCTACTTCTTTCCGAAAGGTTAAAGGTGGTTTCTTTCTCTTTGCGATGCAGAGGTTCATCGACAAGACCAAGGTGACCTGCCTGAAGTGGATGCCGGAGTCCGAGAGCCTCTTCCTGGTCGCCCACACCAGCGGCAACCTCTACCTCTACAACGTGGAGCACCCGTGCGGCACCACCGCCCCCCACTACCAGCCGCTGAAGCAGGGGCCCGGCTTCGCGGTCTACACCTGCAAAAGCAAGTCGTGCCGGAACCCGCTGCTGAAGTGGTCGGTGGGCGAGGGCGCCCTCCACGAGTTCGCCTTCGCCCCCGACGGCAAGCACGTGGCGTGCGCCAGCCAGGACGGCAGCCTGCGGGTCTTCCACTTCGACTCGATGGAGCTGCACGGCGCCATGAAGAGTTACTTCGGGGGCCTGCTGTGCGTGTGCTGGAGCCCGGATGGCCGCTACATCGTGACGGGGGGCGAGGACGACCTGGTGACGGTCTGGTCCTTCTGGGACTGCCGGGTGATCGCCCGGGGGCACGGCCACAAGTCCTGGGTCAGCGTGGTGGCCTTCGACCCGTACACCAGCAGCGTGGGCGACGGGGACCCGCCGGAGTTCAGCGGCAGCGACGAGGACTTTCAGGAGCATGCTCCGTTGGCCCGCGGCCGCACCAACAGCACTTTATCCAGACTCTCCAAGCACAACTCCACCGACGGACGGCCGGCGAGCGTGACCTACCGCTTTGGCTCCGTGGGCCAGGACACGCAGTTTTGCCTGTGGGATCTGACGGAGGACATCCTCTTCCCCCATCAGCCCCTCTCGCGGGCTCGGACGCACACGAACGTGGTGAGCACGGCCGTCCCCAGTTCCCTGAGCGGCGGCAGCCACACCGGCAGCCTGGCGCTGGAGGCCGGCCCCGCCAACCCCGTCCCGCACTCGCTCTCCCGCTCCAACAGCCTGCCGCACTCGGCCGTCACGAGCACCAACAGCAAGGCCCACGCGACGGACGGGGGCGCGCCCTTCAGCATCAGCAAGTTTGCGACGCTGACGCTGCACGAAGGCAAGGATAAAAGCGCCGAGAAGGACCACAAGCGGAACCACAGCATCGGGCACATGACCAGCAAGAGCAACGACAAACTCAACCTGGTCCCAAGAAACAAACTCGATCCGGCCAAGACTTTGGGGACCACTTTGTGTCCCCGCATGGACGAGGTGCCCTTGCTGGAGCCTCTGGTCTGCAAAAAGATCGCGCACGAGAGACTAACGGTGTTGATATTCTTGGAGGACTGCATAGTTACCGCCTGCCAAGAGGGCTTCATTTGCACATGGGCACGGCCAGGTAAAGTGGTGAGTATGGGAGGCACGGTGACTGACCAGAGGCATTATCTCTGTAACCTCCTCCAGCCCGACAACCCTCCCCGAGGTCTCTGCATTCCTCCAATTCGGGCCTCTTGTGCTCCCCGATTTTAATCGCTCCCCCATTGGTGGCCGTGCTTTCAGTTGCCTAGGCCCAAAGCTCTGGAATTCCCTCCCTAAGCGCCTCTCTCGCTCTCTGTTTAAGACGCTCCTCAAAACCTACCTCTTTGACCAAGCTTTTGGTCACCTGTCCAACTATCTCCATATGTGCCTCGGTGTCAAATTTTGTTTTATAAGGTTCCTGTGAAGCGCCCTGGGATGTTTTGCTACATTAAGGGCGCTATATAAATAAAAGTTGTTTTAGTTGTTAGTCAATTCAGAATAAGTCGCACTTGTATGCAGGCGAGGTGTGGTTTGCGAAGGGCTTGCCGATATTCTAACAGGCAACCACGCCTCAAGTGACACAGGTTCTTGGAGCAGTTTGTAGCCATGTGTAATCTCCTTATATCTGTAACTTCCTTCAGCCCTGCAACCCCTCCGAGATCTCGGTGGCCCCACCAATTCTGGCCCCTTGCGCATCCCCCGATTTCCTTCGCTCCACCATTGGCGGCCGCGCTTTCAACTGCCTGGGCCCTAAGCTCTGGAATTCTCTCCTTAAGCCTCTCCGCCTCTCGCGCTCCTTTTAAGACGCTCCTTAAAACCGACCTCTTTGACCAAGCTTTCGGTCATCTGCCCGAATTTCTCCTTGTGTGGCCCGGTGTCAAATTTTGTTTTGCAACACTCCTGTGAAGCGCCTTGGGACGTTTCACTACATTAAAGGCGCTATATAAATGCAAGTTGTCGTGCATCTCAGATCCTGCAGGAATAGCCAACCGGGATGGGTGGGTGGGAGGGGGGTTGGTGGCGAGAGAATAATGAATGAGCCCCTCCCCACAGATCACAGAGGAGTGAAGTTAGGAAACACTTCGACACACAAAGGGTGGTCGAAGTTTGGAACTCTCTTCCGCTGACTGCAATTGATGCCAGGGTCAATTGTTCATTTTAAATCTGAGATTGACAGATTTTTGTTCGAGGATTCTGAATGTAAACAACGATGCACGAGTTTGCGCGCACTGAGGGGAGATGAGGTTATTTTGTGCCAGTCTTTATCCCTTAATACCTTTGGTTAACAAAAATCTATCAGTCTCAGATTTAAAATTAACAACTGACTCAGCATCAATTGCCGTTTGTGGAAGAGAGTTCCAAACTTCGACCATCCTTTGCGTGTAGAAGTTTTTCCTGACTTCAGTCCTGAAAGGCCTGGCTCTAATTTTTGGGCTATGCCCCCTAGTCCTAGAATCCCCAACCAGCGGAAATAGTTTCTCTCTATCCACCCTCTCTGTTTCCCCTTAATATCTTGATAACTTCGATCAAATCGCCCCTTAACCTTCTAAATTCCAAGGGACACAACCCTAGTTTGTGTAATCGCTCCTCGTAATTTATCAGGTATCATTCTAGTAAATCTACGCTGCACTCCCTCCAAGGCTAGTGTATCCTTCCTAAGGCGTGGCGCCCAGAACTGGACACACTACTCCAGGTACTTCACCCGTGGCCATTTTTAAAGGATAATCCTAAACGGTGCGATTTGGCAGGGCGGTTCTCTGTGGCGGTGTCACAGCTGACCCCTGATCCTCTTTCCTCGCAAACGCTTGCCAGCAGGGTTCACTTGACGGCCATCTGGGCAGGAGCCCTAGCTGCTCATTTTCAATCCCGTGCCCAGGGATACCCTGGCTATCAGCTAACTCGGCACAGGTTGGGGATTAAAGCTGGGTCATTCGCGGTTATTGTGGCTCACTTACTTAGCACATTCACCGAGCAGTGCGGGAATTTGCCGCTGTGGTGACAGCTTAACGCACATCTCCAAATCCCACCTCAGCCTCTTCCTTCCCCTTCTCCGGGTTCGGATACCTCCTCCCCCTCCACCCCTCCCACCTCTCCTTAGGATCTCCCACCACCCCACCACCCAGATGCCTTCCTCGCTTAACTTCTCCTACTGTCTGCCTTCAGTCTCTGTACCGTGAAACTCTTGATTCTCCGCCCACCTGAACAATTCTCCCCGACCGCAGCTGTTTTCCTGGCCGCCTTCACTTCCCTCCAGCACTTCTCAACCTCGCCCACCACCCCCCCCCCCCCCGCCCCCCCCCCCCCACCCCAACAGGAGAAGGATCACTGGATAGCGAGCGGGAGGGCCAGCTAGCGAGCAAGAGCAGGATTTCCCACATCTCCTAATGCAGAGGTGCTGTGACCACTGTTGACGCTGCTACTGCTGTCTTGGCTGAGAGCATCTCCTCACAGGCTTCGTCTCAAATCGAGGATCCTCTGTAGGGCTCAGTAGCAGAGTAGCGTTATCCACTGAGGGAAGTCACTGTGTTCCACTCAGGACTGACTTACTGGTAGGTGAGAATTATAATACAGCGCTCCTAAGGTGTTTATTTTAAAGAGGTGGTTACTGATATTTTGTCCATTTACAAATGTTCTTAGTCACTACACTGAAAGCCGTGACATTCCTAGCAGGATAGAAAGGGAACATGAGGCGGGATCATCCACTTCGACCTTCCCTTATCCCACTACCCTATGTGACACCTTAACACCTCCCCAAACCCGCGACCTCTACCGCCTCGAAGGACAAGGGCAGCAGGCGCGTGGGAACACCACCACCTCCAAGTTCCCCATCAAGTCACACACCATCCCGACTTGGAAATATATCGGCCGATCCTTCATCGTCGCTGGGTCAAAATCCTGGAACTCCCTCCCTAACAGCACTGTGGGAGTACCTTCACCACACGGGACTGTAGCGGTTCAAGAAGGCGGCTCACCACCACCTTCTCGAGGGGCAATTAGGGACGGGCAATAAATGCTGGCCTTGCCAGCGACGCCCACATCCCGTGAACAAATAATCAAAAAAAAATACCTTCTTTGTTTGAAGGGGTATGGTACAGTTTGCATTTTTCATCATTTAATCTTTGGAAAAATGCTCGAGGCCAGTGGGCACCACCAGCTAGGTGTAGATGATTCTATAAACAGGACCTGCCTCAAGGGTGGTGCTTATCTGTAACTCTTTTTTTCACCCCCAAGGGCAGCCGATGCTGGGTCAATTGAAATTCCCACGGCTGAGGTTTGTATTAGGTAACGGTATCAAAGGATATGGACCAAAGGTGGGTAAATGGGCTTGAGGTACAGATCAGCTGCAATGTAATTGAATGGTTTAATAGTCTCGAAGGGCGGAATCGACTACTCCTGATCCTCTTCTGATTATTCTCTGTAGTCCCTGATGCGGAGATGCCGGTGTTGGACTGGGGTGGACAAATGTGAGAAGTCGCACAACACCAGGTTATAGTCCAACAGCTTTATTTGAAATCACAAGCTTTCGGAGCAGTGTTCTCTGACTATATATGCTGTGACTATATGCATCTCTTCACTTCACCTGACGAAGGAGCAGCGCTCCGAAAGCTTGTGATTTCAAATAAAGCTGTTGGACTATAACCTGGTGTTGTGCGACTTCTCACATCTGTAGTCCCTGTCACGGGGGGTGTCAATGGTTAAAGAATCTTTCAGCACAGAAGGAGGCCATTCGGCCCATCATGCCTGTGCTGGTTCTTGGAAAGAGCTCTCCAATTAGTCCCACGCTGCTCTTTCCCCGTAGCCCTGCAATATTTTTCCTTTTCAAGTATACAATTGCCTTTTGAAAGTTACTATCGAATCTGCTTCCACTGCCCTTTCAGGCAGCACGTTCCAGATCATAACAATTGGCTGCGTAAAAAAGTTTTTCCTAATGTTGCCTCTGGTTCTTTGGCCAATCTCCTTAAATCTGCGTCCTCTGGTTACCGACCCTCCTGCCACTGGAAACAGTTCCTCCCTAGTTACTCGATCAAAAGTGTTTTTTTTTTATTACCTTCCGTCAATGGTCCCTGTCACAGTGATTAAACAGACTATTCAGTGCAACGTGTCTTTTCGTGGGTATAAGAATCTACGGAACGTGCCTCAGAACATTGTGACCACTCCTAAAATGCCGTGCACAATTTAAGCTGTCATGGGCTTGCACAATTTAAGCTGTCATGGACTTACCCAATTTATTTTATCTTTTGCGAGAGTCGAGTAATAAGGCAAACTTTCTCCCAGGCCGAGCTTGACATTTAAGTCGAGGTTAATCAGCCCTTAGCAGTGACCTCCATGTGATGTTTGCCTGGTGGAGAGGAGTGGGCCATTCAGCCCCTCGAGCCTGTTCCACCATTCAATTAGAGCATCTGTATCTTAACACTCTACCCACCTCGGTTGTGTAACCCTTAATACTCTTGCCTAACAAACATCTCAGTTTTGACATTTTCAATTGTCCCTCAGCCTCGACAGTTTTTTTTGGATGCAAGAGTTCCTGATTTCCACCACCCTTTGTGTGAAGAAGTGCTTCCTGACATCACCCACTAAACGGCCTAGCTCTAATTTTAAAGTTATTTCCCCCCGACCGTTAACCGCTGTGTTGTGGTAACCTATGCATATCCTCTGTTTTCAGGGTTTACTCTCTGCACAGAATCAAGCTAATTCACCGAGTGGGACTGTGGTGTAGCCGGAACCTGGTGTGAAAGTGCGTGCTGCGTGGGCACTGCCGGGGTACCTCGGCCCTTGCCCGTCGACTCTCGGAGCTGCTGGTGCATCGACGCTCCCCGTTCTCGGATGAGGAATCCCCAAGCTGCGCCAGTCACGAGCTGCGACGGACTCCTTTATTTATTAATAGTTTGAAACTAAATCCTGTCGGTGGCGCTCGAACCTCAAATGACTTCTAATTTATGTAACTGTACAGTCTAAATGTAACACAGAGAGCGGAGCGAGGAGCTTTATCAGTGTCTTACTACAGATAGATTATTATATATTGTGTACATAGACAAAAGATTCAAAGGAACTAATTGAGGACAAGGCAATCAATGTAATTCTGATCACAGTGTCGGGTATGAGCAGGGAGCAGTACAAATCCCACACTCCTGAGCACTCGAAATAGGATTTGGTCAGAGACAAGTCCCAGTTATGTTCATCTCCCCAACTGATGCGGAAAATCATCTGAGGAATTGAAGCTGGGACAAAAGAATACGTCTGCTGCTGTTTGCAAAACAGGATGATGGAGAGTTGATGGTCACTATTTTGTTATTTTGCACTTAATCGAATTGTTCTACCAGAGACTGAGCTGTGATGCAGTACATTTAGTACCATTACCTCTAGCTATAAATAATGTCCATGCAGTGATTTGCAAATGATAACAAATGACTGGTTTCTCCTTTATTAAAATATTTAAAATATGTTTCTAATACGGTTAGGGTCTGCTTTTCTTGACTACTACTTCGAGCCACCGTCTGGAGAGAGCAGGGTGACCCCCCCGGGTGAACCTCTGCCAGCTGTGGGAGGGCTGGGGAGATGGTGTGCACGTGAGCCAGCACTGACTTTGTGTTTATGTCGGATTGAGATGAGGAGAAATTTCTTCACTCAGTGGGTTGTGAATCTTTGGAAGGCATAGAATACAAGAGCAGGGAGGTTATGATGGAGCTGGACAAAACGCTAGTTAGGCCACAGCTGGAATACTGTGTGCAGTTCTGGTCGCCACACTATAGGAAGGATGCGATTGCATTGGAGAGGGTGCAGAGGAGATTCACCAGGATGTTACCTGGGCTGGAGCGCTTCAGCTATGAAGAGAGACTGGACAGGCTGGGGTTGTTTTCCTTAGAGCAGAGAAGGCTGAGGGGAGACCTGTTTGAGGTGTACAAAATTATGAGGTGCATCGATAGGGTAGATAGAAAGGAACTTTTCCCCTTAGTAGAGGGGTCAATAACCAGGGGGCATAGTTTCAAGGTAAGGGGCAGGAGGTTTAGAGGGGATTTGAGGAAAATCTTTTTCGCCCAGAAGGTGGTTGGAATCTGGAACTCACTGCCTGAAAGGGTAGGTAGAGGCAGGAACCCTCACATTTAAGAAGCATTTAGATGAGCACTTGAAACGCCATAGCATACAAGGCTATAGACCAAGTGCTGGAAAATCGGATTAGAATAGACAGGCTTGATGGCCGGCGCAGACACAATGGGCCGAAGGGCCTCTTTCTGTGCTGTATGACTCTAACCCCCCCCCCCGAGGGCTGTGGATGCTGAATTGTTGAGTATATTCAAGACTGAATTCGATAGATTTTTGGACACTAAGGGAATCAAGGGATAGGGTGGGAAAATGGAGTCGAGGTCGAAGATCAGCCATGATCTTATTGAATGGCAGAACAGGCTCGAAATTTCCATATGTTCTGACGCTGGTTGCAGGCTTACTCTGGCCCATTATGGCCTCTCAATTTCCTGGGAGAGCCTGCAGCACATTCGGTCTTGATATCTCCTGATATTCCAAGAACGTATCGGCAAACCAAGACCGGGAAGGACTCCTGCGATACTTTGTTTAATGGGGAATTTTTCCAAGCGTTCTAAAAGATGCTCTTGTATGCAGGTTCCTTCCAAAAATCATCTGGAAGAGACTTGCCGAGAGGTGGGCAGTGGGCCCACATGCAGTGTTTCCAATATACCAGGTGACCTGCCCTGGCTCATCTCACAATGAGTGGGATGACTTGCTCTGTTGCTTCCGTCTCGGGTGAGATATACTGGGCTTGTAGAGGGTGCAGTGCAGATTCACCAGAATGGTACCATGGCTTAAGGGGTTAAATTACAAGGACAGGTTGCGTCAATCTGGTTTGTTTTTCCTTAAGTTCAGAAGGTTGAGGGGAGGGGTGATCTATTTGAGGTGTTTAAGATGATAAATGGATTCAGTAGGGTAGATACAGAGAAACTATTTGCTCTGGTGGGGGAATCCACAACAAGGGGGCATAATTTTAAAATTACAGCGAGGACATTTAGGAGTGAAATCGGGAAGACTTTTTAATCTGGAACGGGCTCCCCAAAAAGGCTGTGGATCCTGTCAGCTGTGGCTCAGTTGGCAGCACACTCGCTTCTGAGTCAGAAGGTCGTGGGTTCAAGTCCTACTCCAGGGACTTGAACACATAAAGCTAGGCTGACACTCCAGTGCAGTGCTGAGGGAGCACTGCACTGTTGGAGGTGCCGTCTTTCGGATGAGACGTTAAACCGAGGCCCCGTCTGCTCTCTCAGGTGGACGTAAAAGATCCCAGGGCACTATTTCAAAGAAGAGCAGGGGAGTTCTCCCCGGTGTCCTGGGGCCAATACTTATCCCTCAACCAACATAACAAAAACAGATAATCTGGTCATTATCACATTGCTGTTTGTGGGAGCTTGCTGTGCGCAAATTGGCTGCTGTGTTTCCCACATTACAACAGTGACTACACTTCAAAAGTATTTCATTGGCTGTAAAGCGCTTTGAGATGTCCGGTGGTCGTGAAAGGCGCGATATAAATACAAGTCTTTCTTTCTGGGGCAATTGAAATGTTCAAGAGTGAGATTGATAGATTTTTGTTAGCTAAGGATATACAGGCATATGGAGCAATGGTGGATAAATAGAATTGAGGAACAGATCAGCCATGATAAAATTGAATGGTGGAACAGGCTTGGGGGCTGAATGGCCTCCTGTTCTTGTGTTCCTGTATCATCTTTGAGTTGCTGCTTCTCTCTCTCCCCTTCCCTTTCCTGCTTTTCTCCCTCTTTCCTCGTCTGTTTTCCTTCTTTTCTCCCTCTCCCTTGCTTCTCTCTGTGATCTTCTGTTTCTCTTCGTCTTCCATCCCTTCCGATAGGGATGGTTGAAGTAATGCATTGGGAAGTGCTCAGACCCGGACTAGGATTCGAACCATGGAACTTGCGAGGGTCCTGGACGGTGAGAGGCTCCATTTTTCTGTAGCGTACGTGGGGGAGGGATCCATCCAAGGCCACGGCCTGACAAATTATGGTAGGCTTTCAGGCTACAGGTGGTGGGGGGGGGGGGGGGGGGGGAGGGGAGTATGACATTTAGTGAATTTAAATATAGTCTTCTAAAACATGAAAGCCCTGTAGAGAATCTACTAATCATGCAACCCTCCCATCACCCAGGACTCAGCCGCTGCACCACCTCAGCCTCTGGAGTATCCTGAGTCCATATTAGCCGTTGACCTTAGGAAGGATACATTGGGCTTAGAGGGAGTTTACCAGAATGATACCTGGACTCCAAGGGTTAAATTACAAGGCGAGATTACACAACTGGGGTTGTATTCCTTGGAATGTAGAAGGTTAAGGGATGATTTGATTGAAGTTTTCAAGATAATTAGGGGATCTGATAGGGTACATAGAGAGAATCTATTTCCGCTGGTTGGGGAGTCTGGGACTAGGGGGCAAAGTCTAAAAATTAGAGCCAGACCTTTCAGGAGTGAAGTTAGGAAACACTTCTACACACAAAAGGTAGTAGAAGTTTGGAACTCTCTTCCACAAAAGGCAACTGATGCTAGATCAACTGTTAATTTTAAACCTGAGATTGATAGATTTTTGTGAGAAGTCGCACAACACCAGGTTATAGTCCACCAGTTTTATTTGAAATCACAAGCTTTCGGAGCGCTGCTCCTTCGTCAGGTGAAGTGAAGAGATGTATATAGGCACAGCATATATATCATGATGCGGAGCATATATAGTCAGAGAACACAGCCAGATGATTACAGTTAATCTTTCTAACTGCCCTTTATCACACCTCGGCAGAGAGATAATCACGGCAATCAAAGGTGTGGATGGTGTCCAAACAGGTCAGTCAGGAAAACATTACATCAAAGACAATGAGGTGGGGTCACAAGGGGTCAAATGTGGCAGATGCTGGGGTCTGTATGGAAAACAAAAAACTTTTTTTGCTGGAAATCACAGCAGGTCCGGCCGCATCTGTGTAGAGAGAACAAGCCAACGACGACTCGAGTCTGGAAGACTCTACGTCAGGTGGGGTTACATGTAGCGTGACATGAACCCAAGATCCCGGTTGAGGCCGTCCTCATGGGTGCAGAACTTGGCTATCAGTTTCTGCTCGACGATTTTGCGTTGTCGTGTGTCTCGAAGGCCGCCTTGGAGAACGCTTACCCGAAGATCCGAGACTGAATGTCCTTGACTGCTGAAGTGTTCCCCGACTGGGAGGGAACACTCCTGCCTGGCGATTGTTGCGCGGTGTCCGTTCATACATTGTCGCAGTGTCTGCATGGTCTCGCTGATGTACCATGCTCCGGGGCATCCTTTCCTGCAACGTATGAGGTAGACAACGTTGGCCGAGTCACATGAGTATGTACCATGTACTTGGTGGGTGGTGTCCTCACGTGTGATGATGGTATCTGTGTTGATGATCTGGCATGTCTTGCAGAGGTTGCCGTGGCAGGGTTGTGTGGTGTCGTGGTCGCTGTTCTCCTGAAAGCTCGGTAATTTGCTGCGAACGATGGTCTGTTTGAGGTTAGGCGCCTGTTTGAAGGCGAGTAGTGGAGGCGTGGGGATGGCCTTAGCGAGGTGTTCGTCGTCATCGATGACATGTTGAAGGCTGCGAAGAACATGGCATAGTTTATCCACTCCGGTGAAGTACTGGACGACGTAGGGTACTCTGTTGGTTGTGTCCCGTGTTCGTCTACTGAGGAGGTCTATGCGATTTTTCTCTGTGGCCCGTCGGAACTGTCGATCGACAAGTCGAGCGTCATATCCCGTTCTTACGAGGGTGTCTTTCAGCGTCTGTAGGTGTCCATCGTGTTCCTCCTGGTCTGAGCAGATCCTGTGTATTCGCAGGGCTTGTCCATAGGGGATGGCTTCTTTAACGTGGTTAGGGTGGAAGCTGGAGAAGTGGAGCATCGTGAGGTTGTCCGTGGGCTTGCGGTGGAGTGAAGTGCTGAGGTGTCCATCTTTGATGGAGATTCGTGTGTCCAAGAATGAAACCGATTCTGAGGAGTAGTCCATGGTGAGTTTGATGGTGGGATGGAACTTGTTGATGTTATCGTGTAGTCTTTTCAGTGATTCTTCGCCGTGGGTCCATAGGAAGAAAATGTCGTCGATGTATCTGGTGTATAGCGTTGGTTGGAGGTCCTGTGCAGTGAAGAAGTCTTGCTCGAACTTGTGCATGAAGATGTTGGCGTATTGGGGTGCGAATTTGGTCCCCATGGCTGTTCCGTGTGTTTGGGTAAAAAACTGGTTGTCGAAGGTGAAGACATTGTGGTCAAGGATGAAGTGGATGAGTTGTAGGATGGCGTCTGGAGATTGGCTGTTGTTGGTGTTGAGTACTTAGGCTGTCGCAGCGATGCCGTCATCGTGGGGGATACTGGTGTAGAGTGCCGAGACGTCCATCGTGGCGAGGAGTGTTCCTGGTTCAACTGGTCCGTGGGTGCTGAGTTTCTGTAAGAAGTCTGTAGTGTCGCGACAGAAGCTGGGGGTTCCCTGTACGATGGGTTTCAGGATGTCTCGACGTATCCAGAGAGGTTCTCACACAGGGTTCCGTTGCCTGATACGATAGGACGTCCGGGTGTGTTGGCTTTGTGTATCATTGGGAGGCAGTAGAAGTCTCCCACGTGGGGAGTACATGGGATGAGAGCGCGTAGGATGCTTTGAAGGTCTGGATCGAAGGTCTTGATCAGTCTATTGAGTTGGCGGGTGTGTTCTTTGGTCGGATCTGCGGGTAACTGTCTATAGTGTTCCTGGTTGTCCAGTTGTCGGTATGCTTCTTTGCAATAGTCCATTCTGTTCTGTATGACGATGGCTCCTCCTTTGTCCGCTGGTTTGATGACGATGTTGCGGTTGGTCTTGAGAGCGTGGATGGCGTTGCGTTGTGCTCGGGTGACATTCTGGACTGTCTTGTGAGTGCGGCTGATGAATCTGGCGTTGATGCATCTCCTGACAGCTTGAGCATACATGTCAAGCTTAGGGCAGTGACCCTCCAGAGGGGTCCAATTTGATTCTTTCTTCTTCGGTTGCTGCACTGCGAGTCCCTCTGTCTGCTGTTCCGGATCATTGATTGTCTCATTGGGTTCGCTGCTGACATCTTGGGATTCGTGGAAGAATTCCCGGATTTCAAATAAAACTGTTGGACTAGAACCTGGTGTTGTGCGACTTCTCACATTTGTCCACCCCAGTCCAACACCGGCATCTCCACATCATGGCTACTATCGACACCACAAACTGCCGGCTCAAAGTGGAGAGGATCTCCAAGAAGATCGCGCATATCGACACAGACATCAAGTTTCTACAGAGATGCAAGAAAGCAGACAAGATCCCGAAAGGACTACAGATCATGAATCCACTCAAGTCGACATACAACACAGACTATGCTGAGAGACTCTGCCGTCGTACCTCTCGCACACTCCTCAACCATCTCGTACACCAGCTCTACAGCAGACGCCGCAACCTCGAAACCAAGATAGAGTCCATGTTCTCAGCCTGTGCTCAGGACACAGCAGACCAGCTACGAGACACCGCCAAACAGACGAGGCAACGGAACTACGCTACCTACATGCACACCAAGAACAGGAAGCTTGAGAAACTCGGCATCACCACCAGCAGCATCCAAGCCTCCCCCAGTACCACGGTTGCAACCACAGGGAAGTCCATCGTCAACTTGTCCGACCACACCCTTCAGCCAGACGAAATCGAAGTTCTCAGCTGAGGGCTCAATTTCTGCCCCACCACCAAAATGGACCCCATCGGTCTCGCGGCAGACACAGAGGAATTCATCAGGAGAATGAGGCTCCGGGAATTCTTCCACAAATCCCAAGATGTCAGCAGCGAACCCAATGAGACAATCAATGATCCGAAACAGCAGACAGAGGGACCCACAGTGCAGCAACCGAAGAAGAAAGAGTCAAATTGGACCCCTCCGGAGGGTCGCTGCCCTAAGCTTGACATGTATGCTCAAGCTGTCAGGAGATGCATCAACGCCAGATTCATCAGCCGCACTCACAAGACAGTCCAGAATGTCACCCGAGCACAACGCAACGCCATCCACGCTCTCAAGACCAACCGCAACATCGTCATCAAACCAGCGGACAAAGGAGGAGCCATCGTCATACAGAACAGAATGGACTATTGCAAAGAAGCATACCGACAACTGGACAACCAGGAACACTATAGACAGTTACCCGCAGATCCGACCAAAGAACACACCCGCCAACTCAATAGACTGATCAAGACCTTCGATCCAGACCTTCAAAGCATCCTACGCGCTCTCATCCCATGTACTCCCCACGTGGGAGACTTCTACTGCCTCCCAATGATACACAAAGCCAACACACCCGGACGTCCTATCGTATCAGGCAACGGAACCCTGTGTGAGAACCTCTCTGGATACGTCGAGGACATCCTGAAACCCATCGTACAGGGAACCCCCAGCTTCTGTCGCGACACTACAGACTTCTTACAGAAACTCAGCACCCACGGACCAGTTGAACCAGGAACACTCCTCGCCACGATGGACGTCTCGGCACTCTACACCAGTATCCCCCACGATGACGGCATCGCTGCGACAGCCTCAGTACTCAACACCAACAACAGCCAATCTCCAGACGCCATCCTACAACTCATCCGCTTCATCCTTGACCACAATGTCTTCACTTTCGACAACCAGTTTTTTACCCAAACACACGGAACAGCCATGGGGACCAAATTCGCACCCCAATACGCCAACATCTTCATGCACAAGTTCGAGCAAGACTTCTTCGCTGCACAGGACCTCCAACCAACGCTATACACCAGATACATCGATGACATTTTCTTCCTATGGACCCACGGCGAAGAATCACTGAAAAGACTACACGATAACATCAACAAGTTCCATCCCACCATCAAACTCACCATGGACTACTCCTCAGAATCGGTTTCATTCTTGGACACACGAATCTCCATCAAAGATGGACACCTCAGCACTTCACTCTACCGCAAGCCCACGGACAACCTCACGATGCTCCACTTCTCCAGCTTCCACCCTAACCACGTTAAAGAAGTCATCCCCTATGGACAAGCCCTGCGAATACACAGGATCTGCTCAGATGAGGAGGAACGTGATGGACACCTACAGACGCTGAAAGACACCCTCGTAAGAACGGGATATGACGCTCGACTCGTTGATCGACAGTTCCGACGGGCCACAGCGAAAAATCGCATAGACCTCCTCAGAAGACGAACACGGGACACAGCCAACAGAGTACCCTACGTCGTCCAGTACTTCCCCGGAGCGGAGAAACTACGCCATGTTCTTCGCAGCCTTCAACATGTCATCGATGACGACGAACACCTCGCTAAGGCCATCCCCACACCTCCATTACTCGCCTTCAGACAGGCGCCTAACCTCAAACAGACCATCGTTCGCAGCAAATTACCGAGCTTTCAGGAGAACAGCGACAACGACACCACACAACCCTGCCACGGCAACCTCTGCAAGACATGCCAGATCATCAACACAGATACGATCATCAACACAGATACCATCATCACACGTGAGGACACCACCCACCAAGTACATGGTACATACTCATGTGACTCGGCCAACGTTGTCTACCTCATACGTTGCAGGAAAGGATGCCCCAGAGCATGGTACATCGGCGGGACCATGCAGACACTGCGACAACGTATGAACGGACACCGCGCAACAATCGCCAGGCAGGAGTGTTCCCTCCCAGTCGGGGAACACTTCAGCAGTCAAGGATATTCAGCCTCCGATCTTCGGGTAAGCGTTCTCCAAGGCAGCCTTCAAGACACATGACAACGCAAAATCATCGAGCAGAAACTGATAGCCAAGTTCTGCACCCATGAGGACGTCCTCAACCGGGATCTTGGGTTCATGACACGCTACATGTAACCCCACCTGACGTAGAGTCATCCAGACTCGAGTCGTCGTTGGCTTGTTCTCTCTACACAGATGCGGCCGGACCTGCTGTGATTTCCAGCAAAAAAAGTTTTTTGTTTTCCATACAGACCCCAGCATCCGCCACATTGACCCCTTGCGACCCCACCTCATTGTCTTTGATGTAATGTTTTCCTGACTGACCTGTTTGGACACCATCCACACCTTTGATTGCCGTGATTATCTCTCTGCCGAGGTGTGATAAAGGGCAGTTAGAAAGATTAACTGTAATCATCTGGCAGTGTTCTCTGACTATATATGCTGTGCCTATATACATCTCTTCACTTCACCTGACGAAGGAGCAGCGCTCCGAAAGCTTGTGATTTCAAATAAAGCTGTTGGACTATAACCTGGTGTTGTGCGACTTCTCACATTTGTCCACCCCAGTCCAACACCGGCATCTCCACATCATGATAGATTTTTGTTAACCAAAGGTATTAAGTGATAAGGGGCAGAGGCAGGTATATGGAGTTAGGTCGCAGATCAGCCATGATCTATCTCATTGAATGGCAGAACAGGCTCAAGGGGCTAAATGGCCTTCTCCAGTTCCTATGACTGCCCCTTCTGCTGCCAAGGGACCAAGAGTTAGGACAATCCTCTCCCTTTTAATTTGAATGTAGGCTCATGGTCTCAGAGATTCGTTTAATCAATACCCTTTATTTATTAAATACTACAAATTCAACAGTATTTCGGAGATTGGTACACACTTTGGGCTCACGGGAAAAGAGTCCGAATTTAGTTCTCTGACCGCTCATAGTAGCCTTGTGCTTGACTAGTTAAGAATTCCTTAGATGTATCGTAACTTTATACTGTTCAGTGCATAGGATTAACGTAGTACATAGTGGCAACTAGGGACATCTTACTACGTTAACGGCGCTATATAAATGCAAGCTGTAAGCACATCTGCAGTACACTCAGTTAAGACACAAGTACGTTAGTTGTGCGTAGGGTTGGTACGTGAGTACGCCAGGCGTCACGCAGACTACCTCCCCCCCTCTTGTTCGTGCGTATTACAGTGTTATCTGTTTATTGTTCTCTGGACATTTCACCCGCTTGAACGGTCAGGCTGGCCTTGAACATCTGGTCTTTCACATCTGGTCTTTCTTATCTCTCAAGACATTTCTTATGTCCAAACCTCCGCTCATCCCTGATGCTTATCACTTCTCCACCAGACACCTTGCCATCCGGCCACTTCTTAACATTCCTTTCACGCTTCTTCCCCACAAGGTTTCTTAGTTTTACAGTTTTTGCTGGAATTAGGAACGTAGGAACAGGAGGAGGCCATTCAGCCTCTCGTGCCTGTTCCACTATTCACTTGGATCATGTCTGATCTGTATCCTAACTGCATTTATCCCCTTTCGTTCCATATCCCTTAAAACCCTTAACTAACAAAAATCTGATCAATACGATAGCAAAATACTGCGGATGCTGGAAAATTGAAACAACAACAGAAAACGCTGGAAAAACTCAGCAGGCCAGGCAAGGTCTTCGACCTGAAACGTTAACTCTGTTTCTCTCTCCACGGATGTTGCCTGGCCTGCTGAGTTTTTCCAGCATTTTCTGTTGTTGTTTTAAAATCTTATCAATCTCAGTTTTAGAGAAATTTTCAATTGACCCCCAGCCTCAACAGCCTTTTGGGGGAGGGAGCATTCCAAATTTCCACTACAGTACAAGTAATCGCTCCACCACTAGTGGCCGTGCCTTCAGCTGCCGGGGAACCTAAGCTCTGGAATTCCCTCCCTAAACCTCTCCGCCTCTCTCTCCTCCTTTAAGACGCTCCTTAAAAACCTACCGCTTTGACCAAAGCTTTTGGTCACCTGCCCTAATTTCTCCTGGTGTGGCTCGGTGTCAGATTGTGAAGGGCGTTGGGATGTTTTTACTATGTTAAAGGCGCTATATAAATGCAAGTTGTTGTTGTGTATTAGGGTGGGAGGAATGGCAAATTTTGTTAAAGGAATACGGGCAACACGGTGGCATAGTGGTTAGCACTGTTGCCTCACAGCGCCAGGGACCCGGGTTCGAATCCTGCCTCGGCTGACTGTCTGTGTGGAGTTTGCACATTCTCCCCGTGTCTGCGTGGGTTTCCTCCGGGTGCTCCGGTTTCCTCCCACAGTCCAAAGAATGTGCGGGTTAGGTTGATTTGGCTATGATAAATTGACCCTTAGTGTTAGGGGGATTAAATACATGGGGTTACGGGGATAGGGTGGGATATGTGTCGGTGCAGGCTCGATGGGCCGAAATGGCCTCTATCTGCACTGTGAAATATAATTGAGTGGACAACAGTATACCCCGTGTAGGGCGTGACCAACACTGACCAAACCGCTTTTATTGCACATCTCCTGTAGCCCTCGAGGAAGTGATGGTGAGCCGCCTTCTTGAACCGCTGCAATCCGTGCGGTGAAGGTACTCCCACGATGCCGTTCGAGAGGGAGTTCTAGGGTTGCTCTGTCAAAAAAAAAGGTGAATTAACCCTTAAAAAATTCTGAACCTGAGCTGATATCAAAAGTATAGCTTTAACCAAATACTTCTCCATTTCCACTGTTGTAAAACCCTCTAAATGTTGCTTCATTAATCATCTGCTCAATCCCAGATCTTGGGTCACTGAAGCAATTCACTCCTATACAGTTTAAAATGAAGCCGTGGCTTTGGCTTGAGACCAGCTGTTTGTGGGTGTGCAGAGCGCTGATTGGCTTTCCGTCCTATTGGTCTATTCTAGTTATAATTCGAAGTTGCAACTTTTCGGTGAGTTTTTCATTCTGACACACGGAAGAAACTGCAGCAAGCTTAGAGCCAGCAGGTAAAAAAAAAAGTTTTTTTTTTTCTTCTATAATTTTAAATTCAATATTTTAATCAATGTAGTATTTTTTCAATTGCTAATTTTATTAAGTAGCTCTCTGTACCCTCCTAATTTAATTTAACCAGCAAATATCAAACTGTCAACATTTGGGGAATGTTGGAAGTGAAGTTTTTGATGAACGTGAATGGCATTTTTAAAACTATTTGTTTACAGGATGTGGGCATCGCTGGCAAGGTCGTGTTTATTGTCCATCCTTAGTTGCCCTGAGAATCTCTTGCTGTCTCCATCTTCTTTAATGCTTTTCTCTAAAGGGTGTATGACTGTTGAGCATTTTGCCTACCCACATACATAACACTGCACTTAACCAAATGATACACCATTTGCCAGTCATGAGCCCAATCTCCCCAATGCATTAAGATCTGCCTGAAGCAGACGAATGTATCTTCCCCCCCCACCACCTCGCTCCACTCTACCTTCAGTGGCAGAGCCATCATCTGCCCTGCCCTGGCTCTACGCTTTTCGCGTTTGCTCCCCAGGCCTCACTGCCACCCCAACCTTTAAGAGCCGTCTCGAAG
>CM059451.1:10712531-10729749 GCA_030390025.1 Squalus acanthias | reverse complement strand
TACACTCCGAATACTCGCACGGATCTTGGTGAGTCATTGGGCACAGAATACCCAGCCTCCATTCGACTCTTGTGGTCATGGTGTCGATAGAGCTGGTCTATTTCAGCTTCTGCTCAGTCACACCCCCAAGATGTTGATCGAGTGGAACCCGGTGATCGTGGTGCTGTTAGAGGTCATGGGGGGATGATGGGGCTTTTTCATGTGCAACTAACCAAAAAGCAAGCAAGCAGAACTGTAACTAACATAGTCCAATAGGCCTGGGAGCCAATCAGGGTAGAGCACGTCCATAACATGTCAGCATCTGGCCACAAGCCTAGGTCTTGGTTTCATGTTGAACTGTACAGAACGGGACAAGTGTCTCAGGGACAGATGGTAAAACCCATTTAATGAGGGGCTTCTTAAAGAAGGTCATTGTATTTTCTCTCTTTTCTTCATCCTTTTACTCCCCTCCCCTCCATACCTCCTGAAGCTGCTAACTCAGGGGGTAACAATTGTCCTACAATACCCTATTCTCTGGTCCCTGGTTGCCCGGGCAACACGGTGGCATAGTGGTTAGCACTGTTGCTTCACAGCGCCAGGGACCCGGGTTCGAATCCGGCCTCGGGTGACTGTCTGTGTGGAGTTTGCACATTGTCTGCATGGGTTTCCTCCGTGGTGCTCCGGTTTCCTCCCACAGTCTAAAGATGTGTGGGTTAGGTTGATTTGGCTATGATAAATTGACCCTTAGTGTTCGGGGGGATTAAATACATGGGGTTACGGGGATAGGGTGGGATATGTGTCGGTGCAGGCTCGATGGGCTGAAATGGCCTCTATCTGTACTGTGGGGATTCTGTGATTCTGTGATCTCTGGTCCCTGGTTGCTCGTTAACATCCATTGGTAATTTGGTTAAAAAAAAGGACAAAGTAAAAGCATAACAACAACTTGTTTTTATATAGCGCCTTTAACGTAGTAAAACGTCCCAAGGCACTTCACAGGAGCGTTATAAGACAAAAAAATTGACACTGAGCCACATAAGAAATTAGGGCTGGTGACCAAAAAGCTTGGTCAAAGAGGTAGGTTTTAAGGAGGAAAGAGAGGTAGAGAGGCGGAGAGGTTTAGGGAGGGAATTCCAGAGCTTAGGGCCCAGGCAGCTGAAGGCACGGCCGCCAGTGGTTGAGCAATTATAATCAGGGATGCTCAAGAGGGCAGAATTTGAGAAGTGCAGATATCTCGAGGGGTTGTGGGGCTGAAGGAGATTACAGAGATAGGGAGGGGCGAGGCCATGGAGGGATTTGAAAACAAGGATGAAAATTTTGAAATCAAGGCGTTGCTTAACTGGGAGCCAATGTAGGTCAGGGAGCACAGGGGTGATGGGCAAACGGGATTTGGTGCGAGTTAGGGCACGGGCAGCCGAGTTTTGGATGACCTCATGTTTACGTAGGGTAGAATGTGGGAGGCCAGCCAGGAGTGCGTTGGAATAGTCAAATCTAGAGGTAACAAAGGCAAATGGATGAGGGTTTCAGCAGTAGATGAGCTGAGATGAAGTCCTGGTGAGATGTAATTTTAATTCCGATATTCGTGGAGCAGACCGATGCAGTGTGGAGGAGCGTTGGTGAATTTATTTTGGAGTGAATTGCGAATCTGATAAATCAAGTGAGATGGTTCTGAGTCTGTTATTAGTTTGTGCTTGTATCTGATCTGCACACTGAAAATACCATTTCTTGTGAAAAGTTGAGAAAAGTGGCGAGATGTGAGCTGCGGTTTGTGATGGACAGAGAAGTCAAACCACAAGCTACAGGTCTGATGTAGAAGGAAACACCTTACTGCAACTGCAGACTGGCAAATGGTGACTGTTGGCCAATCACTCTGCTGCAGACCCAATTATTATGATAAACTTGGGTTACAGAACTAACAAGTTCGAGGAGTGACTTTTATAGTCATTAGGAATTAATCTGAACACATTTAAACATACGAGTCACAGATATTAAATAGTATTGAATAGAATTACATAGAATATACAGCACAGAATCAGACCATTTGGCCTAACCAGTCTATGCCAGCATTTATGCTCCACTCTCCTTCCTCATCTAACTCTATTAGCATAACCCTCAGTTCCCTTCTCCCTCATGTGTTTATCTAGCTTCCCCTTAAATGCATCTACATTATTAGCTTCAACCACTGTGGTAGCGAGTTCCACATTCTCACCACTCTCTGGGTAAAGAAGTTCCTT
Source organism: Squalus acanthias (assembly GCA_030390025.1). Lineage (NCBI taxonomy): Eukaryota > Metazoa > Chordata > Chondrichthyes > Squaliformes > Squalidae > Squalus > Squalus acanthias. The sequence continues at coordinate 10,727,539 of CM059451.1, read as the reverse complement.
TCTGAATTCCCTATTGGATTTCTTGGTGACTATCTTATATTGATGGCCTCTAGTTTTGCTCTTCCCCACAAGTGGAAGCACTCTCTCTGTGCCTACTCTATCAAAACCTTTCAGAATTTTAACAACCTCTATTAGGTCGCCCTCTCAGCCTTCTCTTTTTAAGTCACTATTTTCTTTCTATGTAATTTTCTCCTTGTTCTTTACCCCCTCCATCCCCCGGCCTTTGATACCTCTGCTGATAGAAGGTTATCCAGGCATAACTCTACCCTGTAATTTTCCCTCCCCTTTGCAAAAGGACTGTATCTTCACATGGCTGGAACATAGGAATCTGGTTTAACATAGTAAAACGTCCCAGGGCCCTTCACAGGAGCATTTTCAGACAATATGTGACACTGAGCCACATAAGGAGATATTAGGACAGGTGACCAAAAGCTTGGGCAAAGAGGTAAGTTTTAGGAAGCATCTTAAAGGAGGAGAGGTAGAAAGGCAGAGAGGTTTAAGGGAGGGAATTCCAGAGCTTAGGGCCCAGGCAGCTGAAGGCACGGCCACCAATGGTGGAGCGATGAAAATCGGGGATGCGCAAAAGGCCAGAATTGGAGGAACGCAGAGATCGCGAAGGCTTGTAGGGCTGGAGGAAGTTACAGAGATAGGGAGGGGGGCGAGACCATTGGAGGGATTTGAACGCTGGATGTCAAGGTTTGCAAATGCAACATCGTCACTGGGGTAAAGTTCCAGAAGGATAGGATAAGAAGAAAGAAAACTGGTGAGAATATTTATATTTTAAAAAAAAACAAATAACAAAGAAGCTTAGGGTAAGTGTGACTGGACTGTTGAGCAGGCAAACTAACTTTCTGAATTTGCTTCTTGCCGTTGATTGTTTTGCTTTTGTCTCCACAGCAGCGCTGACTTTCTGCTCCTGTCTTTTGATTGGTGAAAGTGAGAATTAGATACATGATGAGCGACCATTCTCAGGTGAGGGATTCAACTTATTTTGACTGGACTCGAAGGAGATCTTCTCCTTCCACACTGGGCTGCGATTCTCCTCTCGTCCCTCATATTGATCCGCAATATTACCACCTCCTTTTTTTCTTTTCAGAATCAAGTGTCCTCTCTTCTGCGTAAGAAGCAGAGCAACCTTGTGAGAGAAGAAACGGGTCAAATACCCACCGCTTCACCTCCGGAGAAAGACCACGGCTTCTCCACCCTTCGTAAGTTATTAGCCGAAGCGGAGAATTACGTTTTGTTGCATTCAAGCTCGGGTGAGATATTTCTTGGGTTGCTGAGATGAGCTAGAGTATTCGGAAAAACATGGGAGAAATAGAGAGACAAATCGCAGAGAGTAGCAAGTGGGATGTTTTACTACATTAAAGGTGAGAAGTCACACAACACCAGGTTATAGTCCAACAGCTTTATTTGAAATCACAAGCTTTCCGAGCGCTGCTCCTTCGTCAGGTGAAGTGAAGAGATGCATATAGGCACTGCATATATAGTCAGAGAACACTGCCAGATCTGGCAGTGTTCTCTGACTATATATGCTGTGCCTATATGCATCTCTTCACTTCACCTGACGAAGGAGCAGCGCTCCGACAGCTTGTGATTTCAAATAAAGCTGTTGGACTATAACCTGGTATTGTGCGACTTCTCACATTTGTCCACCCCAGTCCAACACCGGCATCTCCACATCATGGCTACATTAAAGGTGTTATACAAATGCAAGTTGTTGTTAAAGTTTTTTTTAGTATCAATGGTTAGAGTGGATACTGTACAGTTAATTCACAAAGTTGTGGATCACCAGGTTACAGACATTACAAGACAAGGTTTCATTCCCGTTGTCTCTGATGCCTTGAGTGTGTCTCTGCTAAGAGTTTGACATGTAACTGTTTTGTCTTTCAGATCTTGCTGTGCTGTTCGTCTGCCTGCCAGTTTTTGTCCTGTACTCGCTGAACAAGTGCATGAATGAAGATGGACGTCAGACGCTCGCTTTCTCTGCACTGTGGGATTTGAATTCATTTTTCATTCTCATCAGTTTTGTGCTTTTCCAGGTGGTGCTCTACCTCCTACCCATAGGAAAGGTGAAGAGTTACACTAGAAATTATAGAGTAATCCATGACTGACCTCTGACCTCACCCGACTGAATCAACAGAAGAGGAGTTTCTAGCGCCTGTCAAATCATCCGCCCCTCACACATCACATGGTTGGTCCCACTCCAGAGACCGGAGCACAAATGCACACTGACTCTCCCAGTGCAGCAGCAACAACATGCATTTATGTAGCACCTTTAACGTTTATCTAGCTTCCCCTTAAATGCATCTATGCTATTCGCCTCAACTACTCCTTGTGGTAGCGAGGTCCACATTTTAACCGCTCTCTTAACCAAGTAAAATAGTTCCTCCTGAATTCCCTATTGGATTTATTTGTGACTATCTTCTATTTATGGCCCCTAGTTCTGGTCTCCCCCACAAGTGGAAACACCTTCTCTACTTCTACCTCATAAAATCCCTTCATAATCTTAGAGACTTCTATCAAGTCACCCCTCAGCCTTCTCTTTTGTGGAGAAAAGAACCCCAGCCTGTTCAGTCTTTCCTGATAGTTGTATCCTCTCAGTTCTGATATCGTCCCTGTAAATCTTATTTGCCTCTTCTCCAGCAACTGGTCTCTTAGAATGTTTGTAATGTAAAGGTGATAAATCTTTCTCAGGTGTCAGGATTTCAGTTCAGCCCCAGTTAACCTTCTGGATTTTAGTGGTGTTTTTTTTTTCATCAACGCTTGTAACCTGTAACAGCTTCAATATTGAGAAAAACAGCAGCAAAGACCTGTTGGGCTAAATGGTCTCCTGCGCTGTAACATTCGATGACTCAGTGAGATTTTATCTGTCTGTTGTGTGTTCGATGCAGGTTGCCAAGGGAAAGCGTATGGCCACTGGGGAACGAGATCATTACCATATCAATGGTAAGAGAATGTTCTTCATTTCTAAATACAGCAGCTCTGAGGAGCACTGAGGTTGGATATTAACACTCTTTGTCTTTATTCTCAGGCCTCTATGCCTTCCTGATCACGATTGTGGTTCTTGGAGGCCTCTGGTTCTTTGGCCTGGTTGATGCCACCATTGGCCACGATAAGTGCTTACAGTTTGCTTTCTCCGGAATCTCAGTGTCACTGTTTCTTAGTATCGTGTGGTTTCTGAAATCCTTCACCGTCTCCAAAGAACAGCTCAAGAACTATGGGGAGAAAGGTGAGTCAACAGCTCAAGAACTATGGGGAGAAAGGAATGGCACATTTGCTGTAAGTGCTGTAATATCAGACATGGTCATTGGCAGGGGGTGGGCGGGGAGTTCTTGGTAACCCTAATATCAAATGCAGATGCAACTTCAGACACATTGGTGCAAATCAGGCGCAACCTACTGATTGAAACCGATATGTCTTGTGTAAGAGCTTTTGTTCATTGAATGGACCTTCTCTTGCATACAGGAAACTTCATCCAAGAGTTTTGTATGGGTCGAGAGTTAAACCCCAAGTTTGGAAAATTAAACATAAAGTTTTTCTCCATGCTACGAATCGGCTTCATTGGCTGGGTAAGTTTAAGAATCTCTCTAAGTTTAGGAATTACATTCATTGTTAGCATAAAAATTCTCTTACTTTCCTTTTAATGCTATTTTCTCTTGTGTGGAGTCAGGTAGATCCATGGGCTGACTGACTTCCCTCGTCTGTATTCATCTTCTGACCTTATGTGTCTATGTTAAGTCGCTGAGTGTTAGGATGTTGATGTATGCCCATGATTCTCCTTATACATATGAGCATACGTTGAGAAAAGAATATCAGGCCATCAGTGATCTCCATACTCATTAGAATACCAATCCATCATTCACTGTCTGTACTATTCCATTTAACAGTGTATATTAATCCATCATTCACTGTCTGTACTATTCTATCTAACAAAGTATACCAATTCAAGAAGAATTGAGGTTTGCGGCACAGAAAGAGGCCATTTGACCTGTTGCGTTAGTGCCAGCTCATTCCCAGAGCAATTCAAAGCTAATCTCAATGCCCTGCTCTCTCCTGAAAACCCTGTGTCTTCCGCTGCTTCAGAACTGTATCCGTTTTCCTTTGCAACAAGCCATGGTCTCTGCCTGATCTACTCACCCTTTCATAAGAACATAATAGGAGCAGGAGTCGGCCATATGGGCCCTTGTGCCTGCTCTGCCATTCAATAAGATCATGGCTGATCTTCTACCTCAACTCCACTTTTCCGCCCGATCCCCATATCCCTTGATTCCCTTAGTGTCCAAAAATCTATCGATCTCAGTCTTGAAAATACTCAACGACTGAGCATCCACAGCCCTCCAAGGTAGAAAATTCCAAAGAGTCACAACTCCCTGAGTGAAGAAATTTCTCCTCATCTCGGTCCCAAATGGCTGACCCCTTATCCTGAGACTATGGCCCCTCATTCTAGACTTCCAGCCGGGGTAAACGGCCTCTCAGCATTTACCCTGTCAAGCCTTCTAATAATTTTACAATGAGATCACCTCTCATTCTTCTAAACTCCAGAGCACTCCACTTCAAAGCATTCCATGCTGCAACAACCCTCAGCATACAGAAATTTCTCTTAACCTCTCCTCATGCTGTGACAATTTTAAATTGATGACTATTTGTCACAGACTCCCTAAGCAGAAGAAATAGTCCTTACCTCATCATTCTATCAAATTTCTTCATGGGATTTCAAAAATCTCTATTAAATTTCCTCTTAACCTTCCTTGCTCCAATAGAAATAGTCCCAGTCTCTCAAGTTTCTCCTCATGACTATGGTTGCCTGGCATTTTCTCTCGTAACATCAGCATTTAAGCAATTTCCCAAGGGAGGGAATTTTTTTTTAAATGTCAATGTGGCCACCCTTGATCCTCTCTAAATAGTCAAATACAGAGCCACAATGGCACAAACCTGAGAGTTGGCCATCCTCTTAAGTGTCAGCTGTGGCTCAGTTGGTAGCACCCTTGCCTCTCAGTCAGAAGGTTCGTGGGTTCAAGTCCCACTCCAGGGACTTGAGCACAAAAATCTAAGCCGACACTCCAGTGCACTACTGGGGGAGTGCTGCACTGTTGGAGGTGCCGTCTTTCGGATGAGATGTTAAACCGAGGCCCCGCCTCCTCTCTCAGGTGGACGTAAAAGATCCCATGGCCACTATTTCGAAGAAGAGCAGGGGAGTTCTCCATGGTGTCATAGCCAATATTTATCCATCAATCAAGCAGATTATCTGGTCATTATCACATTGCTGTTTGTGGGAGCTTGCTGTGCGCAAAATGGCTGCCGCGTTTCCTACATTACAGCAGTGACTACACTTCAAAATAGTACTTCATTGGCTGTAAAGTGCTTTGGGACGTCCGGTGGTCATGAAAGGTACTGTAGAAATGCAGGTCTTTCTTAGCTAGAGTTTTGGCAAGATAGATGGAGCTCTAATGGTGTGTAATGCCAGACATACCTTCAAAGAATTACTCAAGTAGTGTCCAATTGTCCTTAATTTGATATTTCAAATTTGCTCAATATAACATTTGGAATAGTGGTTTATTTATCATTACAGGCACTCTTGAACTTAACGATTCTGGCTGAAGACGTTGAGCAGAATGGAAGAGTATCTCTAGCCCTCGGCCTTGTTGTTGTTTTCCAGCTTTACTACATTCTGGACGCACTGTATGATGAGGTAGTTACACAATGCAGGGCAAGAATTCATCAAACCATTCATAAGGTAGATCAGTCAATGCACTGCAAACTCAATCCGGCTCTTTTACAGGAATCGATTCTGTTTACAAGGGAAATAGTCGACGACGCGTATGGATATATTATGACCTTTGGTGAAATGGTTTGGATACCTTTTACTTCAAGTCTGCAGGCAATCTACCTTGTCCATCACCCACAAGACCTCAGTTACTTGCGAGTCGCCATCATCATTCTGATTTACGGTAAGCAGGGTGACGGTTTTGATATAAAATACCACCTTTGTTTGACGGGTGATTTCAATTTTTCTGGAATTCAGTGGCACGATGTGGTGGTGGGAAGTGCAGCCGGAAAATTTGTCAGAAATATACAAGAGAGTTTCCTGATTCAACGTGCTAATGAAGTAACTCGGGATAATCGTATATTGGATCTGGTGTTTAGTCGTGAGCCTGACCTCGTATCGGGCCTCCTTGTGGGGGGGAACATCTGGCCGACAACGTTCCCGCATGGCCGCGCTGGCGGTCTGGAGGTCCCGCGCAGGCCGCTCACTAGGTTTTAAATGGGAGAAACCGCGCATGCGGGAAAATTTGAATGGGCCACGCAGCCACTTAAAGGGACAGCGCACCAAAAAAAAATAGTAAGGGGGAACATTGCTGGCCAATAGTGACCACACATTATACGGTTTCAATTGGCTGGTAGAACTAAAGGGACTGAGAACCTGCAACTCGTACCAGATTTCAGAAGAGCAAACTTCACTAAAATGGCAGACAATTTGGAACGGGTAAATCTACTGGGTGGTGATGAGAGCGATGTAGAATACAAATGGAAACATAGAAACATAGAACATAGAAGATAGGAGCAGGAGTAGGCCATTCGGCCCCTCGAGCCTGCTCCGCCATTCGATGAGATCATGGCTGATCATCCAAACTCAGTACCCTGTACCTGCCTTCTCCCCATATCCCTTGATACCTTTAGCTTTAAGAAATATATCTAACTCATTCTTGAATATATTTAATGACTTGGCCTCAACTACCTTCTGTGGTAGAGAATTCCACAGGTTCACCACTCTCTGGGTGAAGAAATTCCTCCTCATCTCAGTCCTGAATGGCTTACCCCTTATCCTTAGACTGTGACCCCTGGTTCTGGACTCCCCTGCCATCGGGAACATCCTTCCTGCATCTAGAGAAAGTTTTTAATGACAGGATAAAAAATGTGGAAAACAAATATGTCAAAAGAAGGGAGTGTGGTAAGAAAAAGCCACGGTGGCTGACTGGTTATGTACAAAGACAAATAAGATGTAAACAGAAATGTTTCTACAAATTAAAGGCAGTTAATACTCAACTAAACAGAGTTGAGTACAAGGAACAACTGAAGAAAACAAAGGCTGCTGTTAAATCAGCAAAAAGGCTCATGGAAAAGAGGATCATAGACATTTGTGGAAGTAATGGGAAAAGCTTTTTCAGTTATGTGAAGAGTCAGAGAACTGTCAAAGACTGTATTGGGCCACTGAAGGGTGTTCAAGGACAGCTTACAAAGGACTCGCTGGATATGGTGGAAATAATAAATAAGTACTTTGCATTGGCTTTCACTCTTGAGGATGATGCTCGACTATTAGAATTTAATAATGTTACGAACAAAACTAGTAATATTAACATAGATGAACATGTTGCTTTGGAAAGAACTAAGAACTTGAAAGACTAGATAGAGCAGTCGGGCCAGGTGATATCCACCCGAGGTTCCTCAGGGAGATGGGACACGTGCTGTGCGAGCCCCTAGCCTGTATTTTTAATAGCTCACTGCACTCTGGAATGGTTCCCGTAGACTGGAAGAAAGCTAATGTAATCCTCACCTTTTAAAACGGTGACAAGATAGACCTGGGTAACTATAGGCCCATTAGTTTGACATCAGTAATAGGTAAGATGCTTGAGGGAATCGTTAGGGATGCAATATATGAATACTTGCGTCCCGCGCAGCCAGTGAGCCGACTGTTACATTGGCAAAAACGCAGAATTTTGAATGGGCCGTGCAGCCCAAAAGAAAATTACAGGGAACATTGCCAACATGGCTTCATAAAAAGGAGGTCATGTCTTACAAATCTAATCGTACTTTTTCAAGAAGTTACAAAGTTGGTGGATGAGGGAAGTCGAGTAGACATTGTCTACTTAGACATCCAAAAAACTTTTGATAAGGTTTCTAGAAGGTCGAAGCCTCTGGTATTAGTGGCAATATATTGAGCTGCATTGAGAACTGGCTGGCAGGACGTAGGCAAAAAGTAGTTATAGATGGATTTGGATCTGTTTGGAGACTGGTCACCAGTGGTGTCCCGCAGGGATTAGTGTTGGGACCTTCAGGGAAAAGCATTAAAGAAGATGGAGATAGAAAGAGATTTGGGCATTCTAGTGCATACATCTCTAAAGGTACATGAACAATGACATGAAGCGATAGCTATTGCAAATAGGGTGTTGGGGTGTATCCATAGGACAATTGCGTACAAGACGAGGCATATTAGTTTGTCCTTGTACAAGACATTGGAATACTGTGTCCAGCTTTGGTCTCCTCACATGGTGGGTGATATTGAGGCTTTGGAAAGGGTGCAAAGGAGGGCCACTAGACTAATTCCCAGTTTAAAGTATCTTAGTTATCAAGATAGGCTAAAAGAGTTGGGACTCTACACTTTAGAGAAGCGTAGACTATGGGGTGATCTGATTGAGGTTTATAAGATAATGAAGGGAATAGATTGTGTTCCAGTTGACAGTTTGTTTCAATTAAATAGGTTAGGAAGGACCAGGTTCACAAATTTAAGTTGTACGCGGCCAGATCTAGGTTAGATGTCAGGAGGTGGTTCTTCTCCCAGAGAATAGTGGACCTCTGGAACAGGCTGCCGTCTCGTGCGGTAGATGCTGATTCGCTGAATTCCTTCGAGCGAGAGCTGGACCTGTTTCTGGCTGGGGCAGAGATCACCTCTTACAGAAGGTAGGCACTGTAGGGAATTCAGGCCCAGAGTGATCTCCTGGACTAGTTTCGATCACCTAGATGGGTCGGAGAGAAATTTCCCAGATTTTTTCCCCCAAATTGTCCTGGGTTTTTTTAATCTGTGTTTTTCCCTCTCCCAGGAAAATCACATGGCTTTGGGTGGGGTGGAGAGTGTATATATTGTGATACGCAAGGTATCGCGATTGTGGGACAGGCTGGATGGACCAGAGGGTCTTTACCTGTTCGTCATTGTTCGTATGTTCGTAAGTGAAAATGGTAATTTTCAGACCTTGTGCTGTACTCCTCCAGTAGTGCAAATTTGGAAAACTACCCTAGTAAAGTGAATAATCTTCAGGCATTGCCTCTGCTGAAGGGTAATTCAGTCGCAAGGTGGTTGTTGATGAGCAGCTATCACGGTGATTTTAACATTCTATTTTCTCTATTCTTTCATTAGAGAAACCAGTAGTTGGCATATTTATTGCCTACTTTGTTTGAATTCTGTTGATGCTGGCAAATTGAAGTTTATTGGCCTATTTTCTACCTGTTATATTGTCTTTTTGTAGTGTATTGAAAGTCTTGCATAAAGGAGGTGCAGAATAGTTGAACTGAAATTCAAGCAGATAAAGTTAAACATATATCTTTACCATTTATAGCAAGACAGGCAGCTCTAGGGGAATCAAGGGATATGGGGATCGGGCGAGGAAGTGGAATTGAGGTTGAAGATCAGCCATGATCTTATTGAATGGCGGAGCAGGCTCGAAGGGCCGTATTACCTACTCCTGCTCCTAATTCTTATGTCCTTATGTTCCAGGAAGGGGCAGCGATATGTGGTTCTTGCAGGATGTGGCAGTATTGAGTGGGGGGAGAGAGAGGTTTTCAGAGGCAAGAGGTTCAGAGAATAGTCATCCTGTTGAAAGATGAGAGACCTGGCAGTGGTAGAGGATGGAGTGGTGACAAAGCCCTGATTAGACCACATACTGTGTACAGTCTGAGCACCTCACGTTAGAAGTGGAAAGGAGTGCTGCGCAGATTCACCAGAATGTTACCAGGGCTCCAAGGGTTAGATTATAGAATCAGAGCATCATAGAAATTCATGGCACAGAAGGAGGCCATTCGGCCCATTGTATCTGTGCTGACTGAAAAAGAGCTCTCCAGCTTAATCCCACTTTCCAGCTCTTGGTCCGTAGCCCTGTAGGTTACGGTACTTCAAGTGCATATCTAAGTACTTTTTAAATGCGGTGAGGGTTTCTGCCTCTACCACCCTTTCAGGCAGTGAGTTCCAGACCCCCACCACCCTCTGGGTGAAACAATTTCTCCTCAACTCCCCTCTAATCCTTCTACCAATAACACAGCCTGTAAGTGAGGTCCAAGCCGTTGAGATGATAAAGTGCTGTACCTTCCCTCTTGCAATTGGTGCTAATTGCTTAAAAACTGCACAATGTAAGGACACATTCAAAGTCGATTTGATTTGCTGGAGAAAAAAAAAACCTGTGCTCTTTAACTGACCAAATTCTAATGAGCAAGAACAAAGAAAAAGGCCAATTCCATACGGTCGTGTGCGTTGGGTGAGCAGGCAAACAATCAAGGCGGAGAAAGCTGAAAGGGTGGTGGGGAACAAATTCAGGGAGGAGAGAGAGGCAGAGAGAGGTTTAGGGAGGGAATTCCAGAGCTTAGGGCCTAGACAGCTGAAGGCATGGCCACCAATGGTGGAGCGATGAAAATCGGGGATGCACAAGAGGCCAGAATTGGAGGAGGGCAGAGGCCGTGGAGGGATTTGAAAACAAGGATATGAACTTTAAAATCACGGAGTTGCTCAACCGCGAGCCAATGTAGGCCAGCAAGTTAGGATACAGGCAGCAGAGTTTTGTGAAATAAATCAGGTAGCCCCCCACCCCCCAAGCTCTCAGTCCTCTAACTCTGGCCTCCTGTGAATTGCCCATCCCTTTGCCCCAATATTGGCTTCAGCTGCCTAGGCTCCATGTACTGGAATAACCTGCCTTCCTCCTTAAAACCTACTTGCTTGACCAAGCTTTTCAGTATAGGAGATTGAGTGGTGATTTGGTCGAGGTGTTCAAAATTTTAAATGGATTCGATGGGGTAGATCAGGGGTTCTCAACCAGGGGTTCGATTTCAGGGGGTCCGCCAGTTGGTTTGTCCCATCAATATACAGGGGAGACGATTGAAGTTTATGGCATGGTGGCATTATGGTATGATGCTGAGTCGTTGAGTATATTCAAGGCTGAGATCGATAGATTTTTGGACACTAGGAGAATGAAGGGATATGGGGGGAAAAATTGAGTCGCACCCCCTTTGGGGCACTAACTTCGCCAGGGCGCTACTTTTAGCGCCCCGAAAAAATTAGCGCCCCCACGGTCGAAATTGAATGGTAGCGCCCCAAGAGGGAAGTGGGGCACTACTGGAAGCGCTGCGGCACGTCGCGCCGCGGTATTGCAGGCCTTCCTCCTCCTCTTAAAGGGGAGGGGCCTTGCGCAGCGCGACCCAGGGCCCACTGGTATCGGAGTGCCGGCAAAAGAGCCCAGCACTCAAGAGAAGTGCCGGGCTCATGGAGTGCAGCCGGCACTCCGCGAGGGGGTGGGGGTGGTGCTCAGGAGGCCGGGGATGGCAACGGAGGCAGGTGCTGGCAGGTGGCCAGCAACATAAATGGCTGCCCGGCACCTCGCCTTTAATTAGCGCTGCCCCGGCCGCAGGTAGGCCCCCCCTGACCCCGTCGGACATAGCGTCCGGCGGTAAGTCGGGGGTGCTACCGAAGATCGCGGCCGGGGCGCTGCGCACGGCGATGACGTCATCACCGGCGGCACGGGGCGCTAACGGTTACCGCCGCCGCTAACCTCCCGCTGAATTTCGGGGCCGCGCCCGGGCGCTAGTTGCTTTGCGCCCCGGGAGATCGGGCGGGAAAGTGGAGTTGAGGGCGAAGATCAGCCATGATCTTATTGAATGGCGGAGCAGGCTTGAGGGGCCGTATGGCCTACTCCCACTCCTCATTCTTATGTTCTTAGTTTTTCTAAGTATTATAACAAAGGGTCGTCAGTAGCTAACTGTTCATTTTGCATGTGATTTATAAATTTTATTTGTAACTCTAATCCCACAGTCGTTGGAATTTTCATTTACGTTAAGTCCAATGCGCAGAAGAATAAGTTCCGCAGAAATCCTCAGGACAGCGGCTTTTGCCAGTGAGTAACCATGAAATATTACATCAAAAACTGAAGTGCTGCCCACTTTTAACAGACTGGGAAATGATGGGATAGCCGTGACGGTGAAGCTAGGGCTTACTTTAAATTGCGTACCTGTTGTCAGCTCTGGTTCAGGATTGTTAAGGAGATAAAACTGGTTGAGGGATAAAAATTAACTACGTAGGTAAAGGAATATTTATACATAAAATGTCAAGACCATTTATAGTTTTCATAGAACATAGGAGTCATGGAATTCAATTCCAAAGCACTAATAATTTCATTAAAATTTGTTTGATCCAGTCACTGTAACCTACTGTTATAATTTACATTGCTAATCACCCCACCCAATGTTCATTTTACATTCTTTTTGGGGTGCTCGGCCCCTTTAAGGCCCGCTTTTTCCCATTTAAAAGCCGGTGAGCTGGCTGTGCAGCGTTACGCGGCCACTTAAAGGGAACGTCGCCCCCCCCCCCCCACATTGTTATGAGAGCGACTCACAATTAGTAACAGCATGGGGTGATCAAGCTACATTATATTATTCAATAACTTTAAAATTAATATATTATACTCGTCGATTGCCTGTGGCATCACGAATGGGAAATCGAGCGAGTGTAGTTTTCAGGTGAGCTGGGGGTGAGAGGGCGGGTGTTAATTGCAGCAGGGCGCATGGATGTAATCCAGTTCTCATTTTAAAGTCGTACATTCTGTCCTTATTTTGTATAATACTTTCATTTAAATAAAGAATTTGCATTTATACAGCGCCTTTCATGAGCTCCGGAGGGCTTAAAGCGCTTTACAGCCAATTAAGTACTTTTTTGAAGTGTAGTCACTGTTGTAATGTAGGAAACGCGGCAGCTAATTTGCGCACAGCAAGCTCCCACAAATAACAATGACCAGACCATTTCCTTTAGTGATGTTGGTTGGGGGATAAATATTGGCCTGGATACCGGGGAGAACTCCCCATATCTTCTTCGAAATAGTGCTATGGGATCTTTTACGTCCACCTGAGAGGGCAGACGGGGCCTCGGTTTAACGTCTCATCTGTAAGACGGCACCTCCGACAGTGCAGCACTCCCTCGGCACTGCACTGGAGTGTCAGCCTAGATTTTGTGTTCAAGTCTCTGGAGTGGGACTTGAACCCACAACCTTCTGACTCAGAGGCGCGGCTGCTACCAGCTGACACCATAAGTAATAATAATTTAGTTTAATACCAAAATTAACAGTCATTTTAGAAGCAAGAAACTGAGTTTCTATGCAGTACAGGTTGAGGAGTTGGGAGGTGAAAAACGGAGGTGCTACAGGAGGGCTAAATTACAGCATGGCAAGTTTACAAAGGCAGTTTCCATTGTAAATGTGGATGTCGGAATTTATAAAAAGCTGACAGGAAGTAAGGATTTTGTAGACAGGAAGAGCCCCGAGACCAATGTTCCCTTTCTCTGTTACTGTATCTGTGATATCTTTTCAACGAGGAAAACCACACATGCGCGGTATTTTGAATGGGCCATTGTTCCATCTTTTTTTTGGGGGTGCGAGGCCCCTTTAAGAGGCTGCGCTGCCCATTCTCAGTTTAACTTTACATGGAAAAAGCCGGTCCTGGGCTGGGAACATTGACCGAGACATACGATTTTAATATATTACAGATACAGTAACATTACAATATAAAATTATAACGTAACATATAACATAATATACAATTTTTTCATTTAAATGACACCCCAGCCAATTTTCTGCCCGACCGCCCTACATCCACTGATGGAAAGGGAGCCTTATGCAAGGAGATGTGTCCACTGAGTTGTGCCATGGCCCAATATCAGATGGTTCTATTTATAGAGTATGCACAACCATGATTATTTTCTTTTCTCTCTTTCAAGACCTGGAGACCATTGACACAGATACAGGAAAGAAGCTGCTGATTTCTGGATGGTGGGGTTGGCTGCGGCATCCCAATTATCTGGGGGACATCCTCGTCCACTTGGCCTGGTCTCTGCCCTGTGGTAAGAAGCACTCTTAATAAAATGGTTGAATAATCAGTCCAGATTTTGACTCGGCTAGAGGTTGCGTGCACAACTGTCGGAACGCTTAATTCACGAGCTTCAAACCGAGCAGCAACAATGACTGCCAAACTATCTTCCTTGGTGTTGGAGTTTCCTTGTTTCATGGACGCTGAAGGGACTCTTCATGGTGGCGCCATTTTTCAGATTGTCCATTCGGGTGCTTGTCGGATGCAGAGATCTTATTTAATTGCCCTCTCAGGTGGACGTAAAAGATCCCATGGTACTGTGCTGAAGGAGAGCAGGGGAGTTCTCCCCCGTGTCCGGGCCAAATAATTGCTCCTCAACCAACATCTTTAAAAAAAAAAACAGATGATCCGGTCATTATCACATTACTGGTTGTGGGAGCTTGCTGTGCGCAAATTGGCTGCCGCGTTTCCTACATTGCAACAGCGACTACACTTCAAAAGTACTTCATTGGTTGTGAAGCGCTTTGGGACGTCCTGAGGTTGTGAAAGGCGCTGTAGAAATGCAAGTCTGTCTTTCTTTTAATGGAATCAGTAGCTGCAGCCGAAGGTTCTAGGAGAAACGACAAGACCTCTGTAACCACTTAACAATTTTCCAAAGGAAATGGAAGTTCCATAGATCAGGAATGTCTTGCCCTGATCCATTATTGGAGTTAGTTCCTTTGGTATTTAAAAATTGAGATCAGGGCACTGTTACACCTCCATTACTTACAGTTCCTGAACCTCTCTCATGCATTTTATGTTGTAATTTACACTAAAATAATTTCTTTTCATGTCTTCCCCTCAACCGCAGGGTTTTCTCATATCATTCCATACTTACTGTTGCTTCAATGCATCCGCACCCTCATTAAACGAGCAACAGAAATTGAGGAAGATTGTCACAGGAGATATGGAGCAGCCTGGGAAGAATATTGCAGACGTGTGAAATATCAAATTTTCCCATACATTTATTGAAAAGCTGTTCCAATAAATTTGTTTGCAGGATCAGAATATCTTACTGATGACTCCAATGGCATTAACTTTCCCCACCACCCTGTCCTGCAACTGTGCTGTCCAATTCTTACTGCGCTGACCAATCTCCACCATATTGACCACCTGGCGTCCACTATACTGCCTGCCTG
>CM059451.1:10640245-10712031 GCA_030390025.1 Squalus acanthias | reverse complement strand
CCTCTCCCCCCACACACTGCCCCTCTCCCTCACACACTGCCCCTCTCCCTCACACACTGCCCCTCTCCCCCACACACTGCCCCTCTCCCCCTCACTCTCGTCCTCGCCCTCTCCCTTCCACTCTCCCTCCCCCTCTCCCTCCCCCTTCCCCTCCCCCACACAACCCCTCTCCCTCACCCTCCCCCTCTCCCACACCTGCCCCCTCTCCCTCGTCCCACACACTCCCTGTCCCACACACTCCCCCTCCCTCTGACACTTTCCCTCACACTCTCTCTCCCTCACATTCACCCTCCCTCTCTCTCCCTCACACACTCCCCACCCTCTCTCCCTCACACATCCCCTCCCTCTCTCCACTTCACACACTCCCCACCCTCTCTCTCTCCCTCACACTCCCTCCCTCTAAATTTGCCGATGACACCAAATTGGGGGATAGTCAATACTGAGGAGGACTGCAACAAATTACAAGAGGACATTAATAAACTTGAAAAATGGGCATATAATTGGCAAATGAAATTCAACACAGATAATTGTGAGGTATTACATTTTGGTAACAAAAATAGGGATGTCCCATATTACTTGGAAAATAAGAATCTAAGTCGGGTAGAAGAGCAAAGAGATCCAGGAGTACAAATACACAAATCACTGAACGTAGCCGCACAGGTTAACAAGGCCATAAAAAAAAGCAAACCAAGCACTAGGGTTTATTTCTAGAGGAATTGAATTGAAAAGTAGAGAAGTTGTGCTAAACTTGTGGTTAGATCACACTTGGAGTACTGCGTACAGTTCTGGTCGCCATTATTATAAAAAGGATACAGAGGCACTGGAAAGGGTGCAAAAAAGATTTACAAGGATGATACCAGAAATGCGAGGGTATACCTGTCAGAAAAGGACGAACAGGCTGGGTCTTTTTTCTCTTGAAAAGAGAAGGCTGAGGGGTGACCTAATAGAGGTCTTTAAAATTATGAAAGGTTTTGATAGAGTAGATACAGAGAGAATGTTTCCACTTGAGGGGAAGAGCATAACTAGAGGCCATCAATATAAGATAGTCACCAAGAAATCCAATAGGGAATTCAGAAGGAACTTCTTTACCCAGAGAGTGGTGAGAATGTGGAATTCGCTACCACAGGGATTGGTTGAAGCGAATAGTATAGATGCATTTAAGGTGAGGCTAGATAAGCACATGAGGGAGAAGGGAATAGAGGGTTATGCTGATAGAGTGAGATGAGGAAGAGTGGAGCATAAACGCCGGCATGGACTGGTTGGGCCAAATGCCCGTATATCCTATGTAATCCTCGCTCTCTCCTCACACTCCCCTCCCTCTCTCCATTCCCTCACACCCTGTGCTCTCCCTCCCACCTTCTCTGTCCACCTCCCTGTTTCTCCAGTGCCTGTCCATTCATCGGTCTGGGTGATGGGGGGGGGGGTCGAGGCCAGACAAAGGAAGTGATCGAACAAACGCGAAATACAGCGGATGCTGGAAACCTGAAATAAACACAGAAAATGCTGGAAATGCTCAGCAGGTCAAGGCAGCATCTGTGGAGAGAGAGAGAGAGAAACAGAGTTAACGTCTCAGGTCGATGACCTTTCATCAGTAAATGCTTGGAATTTCCTGATGCAATAAAAAATCTTTATTATCCACTATGCATCTATAGCTAGAAATCAAAGCATTTACAGATTTAGTGTTCCTTGAAGTTTGGGTAGGGGGGGGTCATGGCTGCAGTGTCTGCCTGTGGGGCAAATATTACACCTCAATAGATTTCACCTTAGTATTAAACAGCAGAAAGAAAAGCTTTGAAATATTTATCGCGGAAAGGTCCTGGCTAATTCAGTTCTCGTCGTCCTCCTCCTCCTCTTCCTCTTCCTCCTCTTCCTCGGCCTCCTCCGCTGCCGCCAGTCGCTCCTCCATTGCGGCCCGTAGCGCCTGCTCCTCTTCCACAGTTGGGTCATCCACCTCGGTGGTATCGGGACCGCTGGTAAACTCCGACTGCACCGGTGGGGCGGAGGGGGGGCTGTAGTTCTCCGGGCTGTACTTGTGGCCCCAGCCCAAATAAATGTTCTCAAATTTCCTGCCGAGCAGAAAGACATTTGAGTCGACAACAAAAAAATGGACACCTTGCGACGTAGCCGTGACCCCCCCCCCCCCCCCCGGCCCGGTGATCAGGCGGGACAGCCCAGTTCAAATAAGTACCATCTCCTTTTGCCTTGCACCATCATCCCTTTTGTCATTTAATCTCTCCTGCCTTCCACCCTATCACAGGCCTTCCCTTTTGTTCTTTCCTCCCCTCCCCCCTCTTTCCCAGCCCCTGCACTTGCTTAATAACCTGTTCCACCTCCAGCTTTTTCCAGTTCTGACGAAGGGTCTTCGACCTGAAACGTTAACTCTGTTTCTCGCTCCACAGATGCTGCCTGACCTGCTGAGTATTTCCAGCATTTCTCTTTTTATTTCAAGTAAGTAAACGTTAATTTGTTAATCTACAGCAAGGTACCTCAACCTCAAGCTTCTGAAGGTTGTCCCTGAGTTTCTGTTTGCCACAGGTGCCATCCTGTGCCCTCTCTGAGATTTAAGGGTATCCGTCAGCACTCTGATCCTCAAAACGTTGAGATTTCTATCTCAGCCATGCCTCTGTGGAGAGATGCGAGGGGAATACCAGTTGCTTCCCCCAACGAGGGGGAGCTGACCCTAGCCAGCCCCAATACACCCCTGGCTGATAAGAGGAAGGGGTGAACGGCCTGGCCAACATGTCCAAAGCCAAGGAAAACCCCCCAAAACAATGGATACTCACTTTCCAATTGCAAAGGTGCACGCCCCTGGCCAGAGGTTGGACCGGACCACAGCAATGGCGAACTGAGGGATCAGGTTGGATGAAGCCTTGATGGCCCAGGGGGGGACATTGCTGACCTCTGAAACAATGAAAGACCAGAAAGGAAGCATTAGAAACATTTTACATTTACTGACACCATCATCACAGGAAGGAACACTACGAAGATGTTCTTCCATGTTTCTCCACTTCCCCGTCGCTCTTGGGGTTGGCTCCATGGGACTTGTGGAATATGGTGAGAGGAAGTGTAAGTGTGTGAGAAGGTGGGTAGGTGAGGTTGGGGATACGGTGAGAAATTGGGTAGGTGGGGTTGGGGATACGGTGAGAAGGTGGGTAGGTGGGGTTGGGGATACGGTGAGAAGGTGGGTAGGTGGGGTTGGGGATACGGTGAGAAGGTGGGTAGGTGGGGTTGGGGATACGGTGAGAAATTGGGTAGGTGAGGTTGGGGGAATAGGGTGAGAAGGTGGGTAGGTGGGGTTGGGGGAATAGGGTGAGAAGGTGGGTAGGTGGGGTTGGGGATACGGTGAGAAGGTGGGTAGGTGGGGTTGGGGGAATAGGGTGAGAAGGTGGGTAGGTGGGGTTGGGGATACGGTGAGAAGGTGGGTAGGTGGGGTTGGGGATACGGTGAGAAGGTGGGTAGGTGGGGTTGGGGATACGGTGAGAAATTGGGTTGGTGGGGTTGAGGGATTTGGGGAGAAGTTGAGATTGGGGGAATAGGGTGAGAAGGTGGGTAGGTGAGGTTGGGGATTTGGGGAGAAGGTGAGGTTGGGGGAATAGGGTGAGAAGGTGGGTAAGTGGGGTCGAGGGATATGGTGAGAAGGTGGGGAGGGACTGGATCTGTGAAAACGGGACAGTTTTGATGGGCCTAATGGTCTCCCGCCCCTAAAAATTCTCATTAGTCAGAGCCTTCAGGAGAGAGTGGGAGGAAATTTTGCAACAAGAGGATAACTAAAGAAAGAGTAGGGCCTATTAGTGACCAAAAAGGAAGTTTGTGGGTGGAGGCGGAAGACGTGGGTATGGTTCTGAATGAATACTTTGCGTCTGTCTTCACAAAAGAGAGGTACGATGCAGACATTGTAGTTAAGGAGGAGTGTGAAATATTATATGAGAGAAACATTGTAAAGGAGGAAGTATTAAGGGGTTTAGCATCTTTGAAAGTAGATAAATCGCCAGGCCTGGATGAAATGTATGTTGAGAGAAGCAAGGGAGGAAATAGTGGAGGCTCTGACCATCATTTTTCAATCCTCTTTGGCTACAGGTGTGGTGCCGGAGGACTGCTAACGTTGTACCGTTGTTTAAAAAGGGAGAAAGGGATAGACTGAGGAATTATAGGCCAGTCAGCCTAACCTCGGTGGTGGGCAAATCGTTGGAAAAAATTCTGAGGGACAGTATAAATCGTCATTTAGAAAGGCATATATTAATCAAGGACAGTCAGCATGGATTTGTTAAGGTAAGGTCGTGTCTGACTAAGTTGATTGAATTTTTTCAGGAGGTAACAAGGAGGGTTGATGAGAGTAGTGCGTTTGATGTAGTCTACATGGATTTTGGAAAGGCTTTTGACAAGGTCCCACATGACAGACTGGTCAGAAAAGGAAAAGCCCATGGGATCCAAGGGAAAGTGACAATTTGGATCCAAAATTGGCTCAGTGGCAGGAAGTAAAGGGTAATGGTCGACGGATGTTTTTGTGACTGGAAAGCTGTTTCCAGTGGAGTTCCACAGGGCTCAGTACTAGGTCCCTTGCTTTTTGTGGTATACATCAATAACTTAGACTTCAATTTAGGGAGCATGATTAAGAAGTTTGCAGATGATACAAAAATTGGCCATGTGGTTGATAGTGAGGAAGAAAGCTGTAGACTGCAGGAAGATATCAATGGACTGGTCAGGTGGGCAGAAAAGTGGCAAATGGAATTCAATTCGGTGAAGTGTGAGGTAATACATTTGGGGAGGGCGAACAAGGCAAGGGAATACACAATAAATGGTAGGACACTGAGAAGTGTAGAGGAACAAAGGGACCTTGGAGTGCATGTCCACAGATCCCTGAAGGTAGTAGGACAGGTAGATAAGGTGGTTAAGAAGGCATATGGGATACTTTCCTTTATTAACCGAGGCATAGAATATAAGAGCAGGGAGGTTATGCTTGAACTGTATAAAACACTAGTTAGGCCACAGCTAGAGTACTGTGTACAGCTCTGGCCACCACATTGCAGGAAAGATGTGATTGCAGTGGAGAGAGTAGAGAGGAGATTTACAACGATGTTGCCAGGACTGGAGAATTTTAGCTATGAGGAAAGATTGGATAGGCTGGGGTTGTTTTCTTTGGAACAGAGGAGGCTGAGGGGAGACTTGATTGAGGTGTATAAAATTATGAGGGGCCTAGATAGAGTGGATAGGAAGGGCCCATTTCCCCTAGCAGAGAGATCAATAACCAGGGGGCATAGGTTTAAAGTAATTGGTAGAGAGATTAGAGGGGAGTTGAGGAGAACTTTTTTCACCCAGAGGGTGGTGGGGGGTCTGGAACTCACGACCTGAAAGGGTGGTAGAGGCAGAAACCCTCATCACATTTAAAAAGTACTTGGTTATGCACCTGAAGCGCCGTAACCTACAGGGCTACGGACCAAGAGCTGGAAAGTGGGATTAGGCTTTTTCAGCCGGCACAGACACGATGGGCCGAATGGCCTCCTTCTGTGCCATAAATTTCTATGATTCTATGAAAAAAAAAACCACATTACACAAAAAAATAAAGTGAAATACTGTTGGCGCTGTGTTCAGTATGGGGCTGATTCTGATGATGTCTGTATTACCTGCATCCTCAGACAGGGGAGTAAGGAGGGGCGGCCCCACCTCTGGCTCAGGCTCATCTGGTGCCTCTCTCTCCTCTTCCTCCTCCTCCTCCTCAAAATCCTCCTCCTTTTTCTGAACAGTATTAAACCAAACACAGCGGCCCTGCAATCAGAGAAAACAATTTAATTTAAGAAGCCAAACCGCTAGAATAGGAATAGAACGTACATTGACACTGCAACACGAAGCAGCGATGTTCTTAAAAGGTCACTGCAACAGCAATTTGTATTTATACAGCACCTTTACCGTAGTAAAACGTCCCAAGGCGCTTCACTGGAGCGATTATCAGACAAAATTGGTCACCGAACCACATAAAGGAGATATTAGGACAGCTGACCAAAAACTTGGTCAAAGAGGTTTTAAAGAGCGTCTTAAGGGAGAGAGAGGCGGTGAGGTTTAGGGAGGGAATTCCAGAGCTTAGGACCTAGGCAGCTGAAGGCACAGCCGCCAATGGTGGGGCGATGGAAATCGGGGATGTGCAAGAGGCCAGAATTGGAGGAGCGCAGAGTTCTCGGAGGTTACAGAGATAGGGAGGGGGGTGAAGCAATGCGGAATGGTGTCATCAGCCACGGATTCAGACTGCGGCTCTCTGGCAATCACCGAACGTGCCGGACTGCGGCTCTCCGCCCATTATGCCCCGCTCACTGCAGGCTCCCGGTTTTTGGGCGTGTATCATTCATTCGGAAGGCTCAGCCAGATCACTGCCCGCCCTCTCACCCAGCGATAGCGTGAGAGTCACGTCGGTGACGGATGAAGACAGAAGAAAAGACAAAAAACGGAGGTGTAAAGGCAAGCACGAATGTCATACCTGTGGGAGGATGTGTTGTGTGTGATGGACCCAATTGGCCATACTCTCCAACAGGTCGGGTATGGGAATTCCTTCAAATTCTGCGTTCTCCTCGTAATTGTCCCTCACTGACCCTTCCTCCTCCTCCTCCTCTTCATCTCCAAACTGATAGAATCCCAGCGGGCTGATCTGTGTGCCAGCAGAGATACGGGCAATCTGTGCCCTCAGGTAATTCATCTCGTTGCCAGGAAATGGTGGGTAACTGACGATGGGAGCTTCCAAATTGCCAGTGAAGAATTTCTTGATCTTTCTGGCTACGGTGATCTGTGCTGGTGTAACGGGGGGCAGCTTTGTCCATGCCTTAGCTGGCTCACTGCAAACAAAATACGTATACCTGTTGGTGCCGGAACGATTTTCCTCTTTCGGGATGACCGGTGGGGGTTTATACGTTGATGCTGGAGGCTTATCTTCCACCTCCTCGCCCTCTTCCTCCTCACCCCTTTCGCCGTCCTCCTTATCCTCTTCCTTTCCCTCTGCTTCCTCCTCTTCCCCCAATTCCTCCGTGTCCTCCTCTCCTTCTCGAAAGTCCACCTCAGCTATGATGTAACTCCCGCCGGTCCCTAAAATTCTCCCCCAGAACCGGCACTTATGCAGCGGCTGCGATTCCACCAGTTGCTTCAGTGCCAGAAAGATGCGATACATCTCCTCTTGGCACAGACCAAATCCTGCCTGCTCAAAGTAGAAGGCCAACTCCATCACGTTGGGGAGCGGTGTCTCCAGCTGCCAGAGAGAACAGAGAGATCAGAGCAAGAAGAAGGGTGTAAAATGGAACGATGCTGGAAACCTGCACCAAATGAAAAAAAAACTTGCATTTATATAGCAACCTCAGGACGTCCCAAAACGCTTTGCAACCAATGAAGTACTTTTTGAAGTGTAGTCACTGTTGTAATGTAGGAAACGTGGCAGCAAATTTGCGCACAGCAAGCTCCCACAAACAGCAGTGAGATAAATGACCAGGTCATCTGTTTTTAGTGATGTTGGTTGAGGGATAAATATTGGCCCTGGGACACCAGGGAGAACTCCCCCCTGCTTTGAAATAGTGCCATGGGATTTTTATATCCACCTGAGGGGGTGGACAGACAGGGCATCGGTTTAACGTCTCCTCCAAAAGAAGGTACCTCCGACAGTGCAGCGCTCCCTCAGTACTGGCACTGGGAGTGTCAGCGTAGATTCTGTGCTCAAGTCTTTGGAGTGGGACTTGAACCCACAACCTTCTGACTCAGAGGTGACACCAAGGTATGAGGTTTGGTCTGGCAGGCTGAAAATACTGAGGCACAGGTATGGTGGGGTAGAGCAAGCGATGCATTTACCTGGGCTCACTAAAAATTATTTACCTTAGCAACGGAGAGGGTTGATGAGGGTAGTGTAGTTGATGTTGTGTATATGAACTTTCAAAAGGCGTTTGATAAAGTACCACATAATAGACTTGTTAGCAAAGTTGAAACCCATGGGATTAAAGGGACAGTGGCAGCGTGGACAGGAAATTGGCTAAGAGACAGAAAGCAGAGAGTAGTGGTGAACGGTTGTCTTTCAGGCTGGAGGGAAGTATACAGTGGTGTCCCCCAGGTTGGTGTTGGGACCACTGCTCTTATTGATAAATATTATTGACCTAGGCTTGGGTGTATGGGGCATAATTTCAAAATTTGCAGATGACACAAACTCGAAAATGTAGTAAACAGCGAGGAGGATAGTAACAGACTTCAGGAGGGCACAGACTGGTGAAATGGGCAAACACATGGCAGATGAAATTTAACAGAGAGAAGTGTGAAGTGATTCGTTTCGGTAGGAAGAATGAGGAGAGGCAACATGAACTAAATAGTACAATTTTAAATGGGGTACAGAAACAGGGAGACCTGGGGGTGCACATACACAAGGCTTTGAAGGTGGCAGGACAAGTTGAGAAGGCTGTTAAAAAGGCATACTGCAATCATGGCTTTATAAATAGAAGCCATGATGTGGAGATGCCGGTGTTGGACTGGGGTGGATAAATGTGAGAAGTCGCACAACACCAGGTTATAGTCCAACAGCTTTATTTGAAATCACAAGCTTTCGGAGCGCTGCTCCTTCGTCAGGTGAAGTCAGCTGTTGGACTATAACCTGGTGTTGTGCGACTTCTCACATTTATAAATAGAGGCATAGAGTACAAAAGCAAGGAAGTTATGCTAAACCTTTGTAAAGCACTGGTTAGGCCCCAGCTGGAGTATTGTGTCCAATTCTGGGCACCACACTTTAGGAAGGATGTCAAGGCCTTAGGAAGGGTGCAGAGGAGATTTACTGGAATGGTACCAGGGATGAAAGACTTCAGTTATGTGGAGAGACTGGAGAAGCTGGAATTGTACACCTTGGAGCAGAGAAGCTTAAGGGGAAATTTGAAAGAGGTGTTCAAAATCTTGAAGAGTTTTGACAGAGCAAATAAGGAGAAACTGTTTCCAGTGGCAGAAGGGCCGATAACCAGAGGACACAGATTTAAGGTCATTGGCAAAAGGAACAGAGGCGACATGAGGTAAAAAAATTTTAAGTAGCGAGTTGTTGTGATCTGGAATGCGCTGCCTGAAAGGGCGGTGGAAGCAGATTCAATAATAACTTTCAAATGGGAATTGGCTAAATACTTGAAGGGGAAAAATTTGCAGAGCTGTGGGGAAAGAGCAGGGGGAGCGGGACTAATTGGAGAGCTCGAGCAAAGAGCCGGCACAGGCACGATGGGCCGAATGGCCTCCTTCTGTGCTGTAAGATTCTATGATTAGCATTGCGTTATTTTTACTACAACAATGAGAATCAAAACTCTACATTTTATTTCATTTTAGGCTTTTGGGTTCGGGACAGATCTTTTTGTTAGCCCTATTTAAATTCCTCACACCACTTTGTGTCAAGCAGACAGGCGCCCTGCTCCCAGTGTAATCATGGCCCGAAAATTAAACCTAATACACGAGAGTACGCACTGTGTACTCTCGCGTATTAAATCCCGAATTGCCGGTTTCCTGCATGCACTGCGCATGCGCGGGAAACCGGCACTTCGTGAATTGAAAAGGGGGCGGTTCCTAAGTGAACCGCGTGCGCGGTACAGGTTGTGCGCACGCCGTGCACTTAGTTTTTTTTCCAGCTTTGAACGCGCAGGTAAGTGGTGAAGATTTTACACACAAAGAAAGCAGGCGTAGGACCCCCTTTTAACAAGGTAAGTAGTTAATTAAGTGTTATTTTAAATTTTTTTCAACAGGTTTATCTTTTTTTAGGGACTTTAAAGAAAGGTAAGTTTATTTTTATAACTTTTAAAAAGATTTTAAATTTTTTCAAAAATTTAATTTTTTGTTTAAAGTGGTTAATTTATTTAACTATACTTATTTTATTAATGTGATGGCTTTTTAAAAAAATTTAATTGAGGTTTAGCTGTTCTTTTGGGGGGGGTGTAGTATTCATAGCTTTGACAGCTCTTGCCGTCAAAACTATGAATGAAAGATGGTGTGCTGCCATTGGCTCTAACTGAATCACGTGATCCCAGAGCGCGCACGAACTAATTGCGTCTCTGGGTCACGCAAGCACTGCACGGTTCCAACAGAGAGAGCCTTTGAAACTAAAGTTCGTGTGGGCCCGGAGCAAAAAGGTAGGCGCGGAGTGCGATATCGCGGGGAATCCTTACCCCCGCGGGAACCATCCATGTTTAATTTCTGGGCCCAAGTGTTGTAGATGCCAGAGAGTAGCCCGGGGCGACTCGCCTTCCAGCTCTCCCTCCACTCAAGAAAGAAAGACTTGCATTTATAAAGCGCCTTCCACGACTACCGGACGTCCCAAAGCGCTTTACAGCCAATGAAGTACTGTTGTAATGTAGGAAACACAGCAGCCAATTTGCGCACAGCAAGCTCCCACAAACAGCAATGAGAAAATGACCAGATAATCTGTTTCAGTGATGTTAATTGAGGGATAAATATTGGCCCAGGACACCGGGGATAACGCCCCTGTTCTTCTTCAAAATAGTGCCACTGGATCTTTTATGTTCACCTGAGAGGGCGGACGGGGCCTCGGTTTAACATTGCAGATGAAAGATGGCACCTCCGACAGTGCAGTGCTCAACTGGGGTGTCAGCCAAGATTTTGTGCTCAGGTCTCTGGAATGGGAGGTGAACCCACAACCTTCTGACTCAGAGGCGAGAGAGAGTGCTACCCACTGAGCCACTGGCTGACACCTAGGCAGGCCCTAGATCGGAAACTTGGCAGATGGAAATGTCTGGAGCCACACCGCACACTGCTGCAATGCACAACTTGCTGGGCTTTGGTTCCACAGGCGCAGTCACCTTCCGGGTCCTGACCCAAGCAGGATTACTCCTGGATGAGCCTAGTCAGCGGATGTTGGCAGTCTGAGTGCATGAAGCCTGATTCTTTCTGGCATGCACTCCTCAGCAGGTGTCACTGGATAGCGATCAACAGTGGCCGGGGATGCCGAGGGCAATTGTAGTCCTCATGCGGTCACCCCGACTGAGATCCGTTGAGACAGCACGGAGCAGGAATCAATCTGCCCAGTGCCTTTAACAGATGAGCCATCAGGGGAGCTCGTAGCCGGCTTTGAGCCTTCCACACGCCAATCCAGCCCTCTGTACATTTCCCCTTTACAACTCGGGAATCTCTGACCTCAATGTCACCAAGGACCTTATATCAGTCGACCACTGAGCCTCATCAAAACCGCATTTACCGCTTCCTCCTCGTGATCGGCCCCCTCTTCGTCCTCGGGTGCCTTTGCAAAGAGAGATTTCTGAACCTCAGCCAGATCGAAGGCCATCAACCTCGCGTACTCATCACGCAACGTGTCTATCTTCTTGTGGAACTGTGTCCGCTTCACCTTCTTGCTGATATCTTCAAAGATGTCCACAGCGTTGTTGGGCCGCTCGTCCAGTAGCTTGGTCATCACCTGTGACAGGTGATCGTAGCTAAAGGGGAAATAACAAAGAGGCTGAAAGGACATGACATTGAGCTGTTTCAGAGTCACCTCCAACAGGAGGCCTCCTGCTCAACTTCAACCCCTTACAGATTTACCTTGCTCCCATTTTCTTGCAACCAACAGGTTTATTCCTTCTTCTCATGAAGGCGCTGGCTCTTGCTGAGGGGGTACCATCCCACAGGCACTGGCTGCCCTTCAGGCCCAAGTGGCCATTCCTTACACGAGCCTTCAGTGAGCAGGACGTTTGACCACAGAGGGCTTCACTGCCCAACCTGATCAGGAATGAGGGGCCCATAGATACAAGATTAAGTGCAAGAGATGAGGACAAGAGAAACGCCTCCACAGTGTTGTGAGGCTGTGGGACTCACTTGCGGGTTGAAGCAGAAAGTAACAACATTCAAGACTAGATTTGATGGGTGGATGAAGAAAAAAGGGTTGAAGGGATATGGGAACAGGGTGAATAGAGCTACCTGCTCACATGGAGGGGAAACGCTGAAACATTCGCTCCCTCTACCGGCGTACCGTGGCTGCAGTGTGTACCATTGACAAGATGCACTGCAGCAACTCATCAAGGCTTCTTCGACAGCACCTCCCAAACCCGTGACCTCTACCACCTAGAAGGATAAGGGCAGCAGACACATGGGAACACCATCACCTCCAAGTCACACACCATCCTGACTTGGAAGTACATCGGCCATTCCTTCATCATCGCTGGGTCAAAATCCTGGAACTCCCTCCCTAACAGCACTGTGGGAGTACCTTCACCACACGGACTGCAGCGGTTCAAGAAAGCGGCTCACCACCACCTTCTCAAGGGCAACTAGGGATGGACAATAAATGCTGGCCTTTCCAGCGACGCCCACATGAACGAATAAAAAAAAACATAGTACCGGACCTGACGGAATAACTAGGAAACCTTTCCATGCAGCTAGAATAAAATCAGCCACTTCAACTGAGATGAGGATCCAAAGGCAAGAACAACAATTGGGCCGGGGAAAATATCAAGGAATTCTGAAAGATCAGCCCAGCTGGCCGAGTTACAAGCCCCGATTATACGGACCAACCAAGTGGGGATTGTGCTGGCCCAAAGCTGCACCTGTAGCTGAGGGGGTGAAGCGTGCTTACTTTTGAATAAAAATGAGAAGTCGCACAACACCAGGTTATAGTCCAACAGTTTTATTTGAAATTACGAGCTTTCGGAGCTCTGTACCTGAAGAAGGAGCAGCGCTCCGAAAGCTCGTAATTTCAAATAAAACTGTTGGACTATAACCTAGTGTTGTGCGACTTCTCATTTTTGTCCACCCCAGTCCAACACCGGCATCTCCGCATCATGACTACTTTTGAATAAGCTAGAATCATAGGAGAGGCTTGGCTTGCAGCACACTGGGGGTGGGGGGGAGTGCAAAATCCAATGAAGAAGCAGCTCTTAAAGGGCTGCAGCTCGCCAGAAAAGGGAAAGTTGACTGTTTACCATGGCACAGGGGACACATATACTGTTTACAATGGCACAGGGAGGACATATACATGACAGTGCTCCCTTTGATGCTGAAAAGTTGGAGCCCTTGCTGCAGCATGCACAACTACTAGCATTTATATAGCACCTTTAACGTAGGAAAACGTCCCAAGGCGCTTCACAGGAGTGTTTATCAAACAACATTCGACACCGAGCCACGTATTACGGGGTGATATTATGACAGGGCTTGGTCAAAGAGGTAGGAGTTAAGGAGCGTCTTAAATGAAGGTGGTGTTATTTTGGACTAAAGACATAGATGCCAGCTGCATGGAAGGAAGGAGTCAATACAGTCAGCCAGCTCCCTGGGTGCAAATGAGAAATAAATGTGCTGATATGAAGAGCAAGGCAATTCCTATGAGGCCTATCAAACGTGGCACAGATCTTAGTTGTGGACTGCTGCAAACTCTGGGAGGTATCATTTCAAGTCATCCACACAACATTGCCCTTTTGCACACACTCTTTCCCGACGTCTAACCTCCATCATGAGCACTTCTCAATGGCTCCTCCTGACATGTTGTTTCTGTGATCAGATACTGTATCACAAAACTTAACTAAAAGCAAACCCTTCCTCCTTGTGAAGGACCAACACGAAGAGCCCCAACACCCACATATACGTGGACAGACTGGAGAAGCTGGGGTTGTTCTCCTTCGAGCAGAGAAGGTTGAGAGGAGATTTGATAGAGCTGTTCAAAATCATGAGGGGTCTGGACAGAGTCGATAGAGAGAAACTGTTCCCCATTGGCGGAAGGGTCGAGAACCAGAGGATGCAGATTTATTGGCAGAAGAACCAAAGGTGACAGGAGGATAAACTTTTCTTACGCAGCGAGTGGTTAGGATCTGGAATGCGCTGCCTGAGAGGGTGGTGGAGGCAGATTCAATCGTGGCTTTCAAAAGGGAATTGGATAAATACCTGAAGGAAAAAAATTCGCAGAGCTACGGGGAAAGGGCGGGGGAGTGGGACTGGCTGAAGTGCTCTTGCAGAGAGCCGGCACGGGCTCGACGGGCCGAAAGGCTTCCTTCTGTGCTGTAACCATTCTATGATTCTATACTCGAGGCCAGCTTGCCATCTGGTAAACACAGTGCACGGCCTCCTCGCAAGGTTTATCCTATGGTGCTAGACAGGGCAGGACAACAGTACTGGAATTTGATTATGGCAAGTGTGGTGTAGGGTTATGAGGGGGAGGGATGCGAGAGGCAGTGCGGCTAAGGGAGGGGAGCGGAAGGAAGAGGATGCAAGAAAAATAATGAAGTTGTTAATCCATTAATTTTTTACATTTCAATACTCACAGGTTGAGGTTGGAAATGGTGCTTCTCTGTAGCAAATAAGCCTTTGCATTTTGGATCATAGTTTCACTTGCAGAATTCAGGTTAGTCTCAGCCTCCATCTGCACCAAGTTTTCCTTACTATTCGTGATGCTCAGGTCACTTTGTTGGATTTTACTCTCGGAATCTGAACGCTCCGGAGTAGGCAACTTATCTGGAAGCACTGACATTTTTGTGTTTCCTTCTCGCTACCTCTCTCTACTTTCTCCTATCTATATTCCCTCAGGCACACCCCACCCCCCCTCTCTATTTCTCTTTGTTTCTCCCTTCCCAACTCCCAAGACTTCACTTTATTTTCTCTTCTTTCTTTCTATTTCCCTGTAGTTCTCCCTCGCACTCACTTGCTTTATTTTGCTTTCTCTCTCCCTATACCCTGTAGCACTCTCTCTATTACCCTGCAGCGCTCTCTCCCTATTCCCCTGTAACACACTCTCTCTATTACCCTGTAACACTCTCTCCCTATTCCCCTGTAACACACTATTATCCTCTAACACTTTCTATTACCCTGCAACACTCTCTCTATTCCCCCGTAACACACGATTACCCTGTAACACTCTCTCTCTATTCCCCTGTAACACTCTCTCTCTATTCCCCTGTAACACTCTCTCTCTATTCCCCTGTAACACTCTCTCTCTATTCCCCTGTAACACTCTCTCTCTATTCCCCTGTAACACTCTCTCTCTATTCCCCGTAACACTCTCTCTATTCCCCTGTAACACTCTCTCTCTCTATTCCCCTGTAACACTCTCTCTCTATTCCCCTGTAACACTCTCTCTCTCTATTCCCCTGTAACACTCTCTCTCTCTATTCCCCTGTAACACACTCTCTCTATTCCCCTGTAACACTCTCTCTCTATTCCCCTGTAACACTCTCTCTCTATTCCCCTGTAACACTCTCTCTCTATTCCCCTGTAACACTCTCTCTCTATTCCCCTGTAACACTCTCTCTCTATTCCCCTGTAACACTCTCTCTCTATTCCCCTGTAACACTCTCTCTCTATTCCCCTGTAACACTCTCTCTCTATTCCCCTGTAACACTCTCTCTCTATTCCCCTGTAACACTCTCTCTCTCTATTACCCTGTAACACACTCTCTATTACCCTGTAACACTCTCTCTCTCTATTACCCTGTAACACTCTCTCTCTATTCCCCTGTAACACTCTCTCTCTATTCCCCTGTAACACTCTCTCTCTCTATTACCCTGTAACACACTCTCTATTACCCTGTAACACTCTCTCTCTCTATTACCCTGTAACACTCTCTCTCTCTATTACCCTGTAACACTCTCTCTCTCTATTCCCCTGTAACACACTCTCTATTACCCTGTAACACACTCTCTATTACCCTGTAACACTCTCTCTCTCTATTCCCCTGTAACACTCTCTCTATTACCCTGTAACACACTCTCTATCACCCTGTAACACTCTCACCCTATTCCCCTGGAACACTCTCACCATTCTATTACCCTGTAACACTCACTCTATCCTCTCTATTTCCCCCCTGTACTTTCCCACTCTCAGGCCCTGCCAGGCTGGGCCTCTCCGTCGCCCGGGCGACTGTTGCTACCATGCGGCGCGTTGCTAGGCAAAAATCAAACAACTGACGCCTGCGTCGCGGCTGAGATCGACGTGCCAGAACGTGCGTAATACGTCATCACCGCCCCCACGGTGGGGAGTGACCCGCTCATCAGTCCTGTCAGCAGTGAATGCAAGTCGCAGACCTGTTCACAGGTCCCCACCCCCCAACTATCATCATTCTTTCCAGAGATTGGATCTGTGGAGGCCTCAGTTGCACCTTACATTTTTTAAATGCATCAACCTGGACAGTGAGCAGCATTGCTGAGCATTTTACAGGAGCAGGAACCTTAATTGATTTCCACCTCTACCTCCCCCAAATCCTGGCCCAGGACACTGAGGCCAATTGCAGCACCCTTAACTCAGCCCATGCCAGGAACACAAGCTAGTAGGCCAGCTGGATAATTAAAATTAGAAATAATACGATTTTAAACACCCCATGAGCTTGGTGAAATGTCCTGCAGGCGAAACAAGACATTTAGGAGATGGGAGGGCAAGCGAGAGGGATGGGGGGGGGGGCAGGACAGAGAGACGGGGGGGGGGGGGGGGGCAGGACAGAGAGATGGGGACGGGGGGGGGGGGGGGGCAGGACAGAGAGACGGGGGGGCAGGACAGAGAGACGGGGGGGGCAGGAGAGAGAGAGACGGGGGGGCAGGAGAGAGACGTAGGGCAGGAGAGAGAGAGACGTAGGGCAGGAGAGAGAGAGACGGGGGGGGGGCAGGAGAGAGAGAGACGGGGGGGGGCAGGAGAGAGAGAGACGGGGGGGGCAGGAGAGAGAGAGACGGGGGGGGCAGGAGAGAGAGACGGGGGGGGGCAGGAGAGAGAGACGGGGGGGGCAGGAGAGAGAGACGGGGGGGCAGGAGAGAGAGACGGGGGGGGCAGGAGAGAGAGACGGGGGGGGCAGGAGAGAGAGACGGGGGGGGCAGGAGAGAGAGAGACGGGGAGGCAGGAGAGAGAGACGGGGGGCAGGAGAGAGAGACGGGGGGGGCAGGAGAGAGAGACGGGGGGGGCAGGAGAGAGAGACGGGGGGGGCAGGAGAGAGAGACGGGGGGGGCAGGAGAGAGAGACGGGGGGGGCAGGAGAGAGAGACGGGGGGGGCAGGAGAGAGAGACGGGGGGGGCAGGAGAGAGAGACGGGGGGGGCAGGAGAGAGAGACGGGGGGGGCAGGAGAGAGAGACGGGGGGGGGCAGGAGAGAGAGACGGGGGGGCAGGAGAGAGAGACGGGGGGGGCAGGAGAGAGAGACGGGGGGGGGCAGGAGAGAGAGACGGGGGGGCAGGAGAGAGAGACGGGGGGGGCAGGAGAGAGAGACGGGGGGGCAGGAGAGAGAGACGGGGGGGCAGGAGAGAGAGACGGGGGGGGCAGGAGAGAGAGACGGGGGGCAGGAGAGAGAGACGGGGGGCAGGAGAGAGAGACGGGGGGCAGGAGAGAGAGACGGGGGGGCAGGAGAGAGAGAGACGGGGGGGCAGGGAGAGAGACGGGGGGGGGCAGGAGAGAGAGACGGGGGGGGGCAGGAGAGAGAGACGGGGGGGGGCAGGAGAGAGAGACGGGGGGGGGGCAGGAGAGAGAGACGGGGGGGGGGGGCAGGAGAGAGAGACGGGGGGGGGCAGGAGAGAGAGACGGGGGGGCAGGAGAGAGAGACGGGGGGGGCAGGAGAGAGAGACGGGGGGGCAGGAGAGAGAGACGGGGGGGGCAGGAGAGAGAGACGGGGGGCAGGATGAGAGAGACGGGGGGGCAGGAGAGAGAGACGGGGGGGCAGGAGAGAGAGACGGGGGGGCAGGAGAGAGAGACGGGGGGGCAGGAGAGAGAGACGGGGGGGGGCAGGAGAGAGAGACGGGGGGGCAGGAGAGAGAGACGGGGGGCAGGAGAGAGAGACGGGGGGCAGGAGAGAGAGACGGGGGGGCAGGAGAGAGAGACGGGGGGCAGGAGAGAGAGACGGGGGGCAGGAGAGAGAGACGGGGGGGCAGGAGAGAGAGACGGGGGGGCAGGAGAGAGAGACGGGGGGGCAGGAGAGAGAGACGGGGGGGGCAGGAGAGAGAGACGGGGGGGGGCAGGAGAGAGAGACGGGGGGGGGCAGGAGAGAGAGACGGGGGGGGGCAGGAGAGAGAGACGGGGGGGGGCAGGAGAGAGAGACGGGGGGGCAGGAGAGAGAGACGGGGGGGGCAGGAGAGAGAGACGGGGGGGCAGGAGAGAGAGACGGGGGGGCAGGAGAGAGAGACGGGGGGGCAGGAGAGAGAGACGGGGGGGCAGGAGAGAGAGACGGGGGGGCAGGAGAGAGAGACGGGGGGGCAGGAGAGAGAGACGGGGGGGCAGGAGAGAGAGACGGGGGGGGCAGGAGAGAGAGACGGGGGGGCAGGAGAGAGAGACGGGGGGCAGGAGAGAGAGACGGGGGGCAGGAGAGAGACGGGGGGGCAGGAGAGAGAGACGGGGGGGGCAGGAGAGAGAGAGACGGGGGGGGCAGGAGAGAGAGAGACGGGGGGGGGCAGGAGAGAGAGACGGGGGGCAGGAGAGAGAGACGGGGGGGCAGGAGAGAGAGACGGGGGGGCAGGAGAGAGAGACGGGGGGGCAGGAGAGAGA
The DNA here is from genome assembly GCA_030390025.1 of Squalus acanthias. Classification (NCBI taxonomy): domain Eukaryota; kingdom Metazoa; phylum Chordata; class Chondrichthyes; order Squaliformes; family Squalidae; genus Squalus; species Squalus acanthias. The sequence continues at coordinate 10,693,616 of CM059451.1, read as the reverse complement.
GACGGGGGGGCAGGAGAGAGAGACGGGGGGGGCAGGAGAGAGAGACGGGGGGGGCAGGAGAGAGAGACGGGGGGGGGCAGGAGAGAGAGACGGGGGGGCAGGAGAGAGAGAGACGGGGGGGCAGGAGAGAGAGAGACGGGGGGCAGGAGAGATAAGGAATGGATTGTCGAGAGAAGAGACTGGGGAGGGAATTGGGAGCAAGGTGACGGGGTGGGGGGGGGGGGGGGAAAGAAAGGGTTCAACCACAGCTGCTCATGATCAGAAATCCAACAGCACCATCCTGACATACAGGCCCACACACTGAACTAGCAATTTTTGTCTTCCGCCTCCCTGTTTAAATACAGACACCGACTTCTGTGTGGACATTTCCAACACTCGTCAAACTTTTATTCATTTTTACATTCTTACAGCTTCAGATGTAAAACCAGCCAGCACACGGGTCCCACTCTGCGCACTGCACAAACTGTACAATTACTTCACACAAACTCAAAACAGCCACGCTCCCAACATTTTTTTTTTATTTAAAAAAAAAGCACAAAATATTTTCACGAGTTTTAAAGGAGAATTTTAAACCCGACTGAGGGCCCCCCCCCCACACGAGCCTTATCGGGCCAGACTTAAACTGGTTTTAACTAAATCGGTTAGGAATATATTCAGATCTCGAGTTCACTTGAACTCAAGAGCACAAAGTGGCCGCCAGAAACTCAAATTCAGAAGCACGCTCAATCCGGAATCAACCCCGAATCTAAGGTCTGTGAGGATCAGATGTGGCCCTAACGTTCCACGCTCCGAGAATCAGGGTTCTGCCACATTGAGTCGATAGTGGTTCACGCAAAGTGGCGGGGAAGGGGGGGGGGAATCAGGCGAACGTTTCAAATACAATCTGCTCGCCGGTCTCGGAGGGCGCCGCCAGTTCGGGCTGGGTGTCAGCAGTCAGAAGGTCGTGGGTTCAAAAGCCCCATTCCGGAGACTCAAGCCCATAATCTGAAGCCACACTTGGGTGGCAGTACCGAGGGGGGGGGGGGGGGGGGGTGCTGCATTGTCGAAGGGGGACCTGCTCAGTTGATGTGAACAATCTCGGGCCACTATTCAAAGAGGAGCAAGGGTATTGCGTCTGGCCAACGCCCCTCCATCAACCAAGACCGCCAAAACAGCGACTGGTTATTTAGTTAATTACTGCCACTGGGATCTTGCGGTTAATTTCGCTTTAAATTTAAATCGGATCCTTGCATCAGAAAAGAGGAAGCTGTAGCGATCGGCCACAGGTTCCACCTTCCCTCGAGGTTTGTGGCTTTTATCTGTCCTTTTCAGCCAGTATTGGGTTGCTATCAATGAGCTCGCAAGGCCGAGGCTAGGTAGCTACGCAAACGTTTGTGGCTGAAATTTTCCAAGGAAGTTCTTAGTTGCTTTTCCTCAAAGCAGATTTGCGTTTGGTGACGGGCTGCTGAGCGCCGTTTCCGGCTGCTTGCCCCTTCTCGCCGTCCTCGCCGCCTTCCTCCTCGGGCGCCCCTCCCTCCACGCCTTGCTCAATCGCCTCTTCGAGCGGGCCAGCCGACTGCTGCTCGCTGCTGGCCCCCGGCTCGTCGGCCGCCATCGGCTCATCCCGGACGAGGATCACCTGCTCCGTGACGTCCCCGTGGTCCGGCGCCACCAGGTGACCCACTTCGTGGAGCAGCGGCTGCTGACTGGTGTGTTCCCCTGCGGCCGAATCCTGCTTCAAAAGGCAAAGTTGAAGAGTGGTTTCACGGAGTTGTCAAGGTCAGTCCGCTCCCCTCCCCACCCCCGAGCAAAGCCCGGCAGGCCCATCCCAGAGCAGCCCACACGCCCATCCCCCTGCCCCACAGCGCAGCCCAACCCTTCCCCCCCTTAGCTCAGCCCGGCCCCCCGCCCCATAGCGCAGCCCAACCCTCCCCCCTGCCCCTTAGCACAGCCCAACCCCCCCCGCCCCTTAGCACAACCCAACCCTCCCCGCCCTTTAGCACAGCCCAACCCTTTCCCCTGCCCTTGAGCACAGCCCAACCCTCCCCCCTCCCCCATAGCACAGCCCAACCCTCCCCCCTGCCCTTTAGCACAACCCAACCCTTTCCCCTGCCCCTTAGCACAGCCCAACCCTCCCCCCCGCCCCTTAGCACAGCCCAACCCCTCCCCCCCCCGCTCTTAGCGCAGCCCAAACCCCTCCCCCTCATAGCTTAGCCCGGCCCACCCCCGCCCCTTAGCGCAGCCCAACCCCTCCCCCCCCCGCCCCTTAGCGCAGCCCAACTCCCTCCCCCCACCCCTTAGCACAGCCCAACCCCTCCCCCCCTGCCTCTTAGCGCAGCCCGGCCCCTCCCTCCCCCACCCCTAGCAAAGCCCGGAGGCCCACCCCTCCCAAAGTTGTCTGGGAACGAGCTGAGACAGCACAGGGAGGCGAGCAACTATGTTTTCTCGTGACCAGATAAAGCAAAGCAGATTGAGCTGCCCCTTTGACAGACTGTAGTCCGCATCCCTGCTACTCCAGCTCCATCGCGCTGCCTGCCTATCACACTGCGCGAGTATAAGCCTGTATTATCTTAACTACAATCTGTCCTTCACGTACAGTGTCCATGACAACCATCCCTTGTGACGCCTCATCCAAAGCCATCGGTCCCTCCTCGTCCTCCTTCACATTAATGATGATTGTCGGATTCTCGGTCTCTCTGTTAACGTCCGGGTTAGGACCACTGCTGCTGACTTCCATTGGCTCGTCCTTTGGAGCCGCCACAGAGGCTGTAGCCGGCTGGCTGGGTGAAGCCTGGCTGGGGGGCTTGGAGGCAGCCATGCTGGGGGGCTTGGAGGCAGCCATGCTGGGGGGCTTGGAGGCTGCCTCGCTGAGGGGCTTGGAGGCCGCCATGCTGGGGGGCTTGGAGGCAGCCATGCTGGGGGGCTTGGAGGCAGCCATGCTGGGGGGCTTGGAGGCTGCCTCGCTTAGGGGCTTGGAGGCAGCCATGCTGGGAGGCTTGGAGGCAGCCATGCTGGGGGGCTTGGAGGCTGCCATGCTGGGGGGCTTGGAGGCTGCCTCGCTTGGGGGCTTGGAGGCAGCCTGGCTGGGGGGCTTGGAGACCGCCTCGCTGGGGGGCTTGGAGGCCGCCTCACTTGGGGGTTTGGAGGCAGCCTGGCTGGGGGGTTTGAAGGCAGCCTGGCTGGTTGGCTTGGAGGCAGCCTGGCTGGGGGGCTTGGAGACCGCCTCGCTGGGGGGCTTGGAGGCAGCCTGGCTGGGGGGCTTGGAGGCAGCCTCGCTGGGGGGCTTGGAGGCAGCGTGGCTGGGGGGCTTGGAGGCAGCATGGCTGGGGGGGGCCAGGACAGCCTGGCTGGCAGGCTTGGAGAGAGCCTGGCTGGGGGGGGCCAGGATAATCTTGCTGGGGGGGCCGAGCACTGTATGGATGGGGTGTAACTGGGCGGCCAGCTGCTGCTGCTGTTTGAGTTTCTGCTCCTCCTCCAGCTTTCGCTTCAAGGCTTTCTCTTGCGCCAGGCGCACTGTGATCATATCCTTCTGTGCATGAGCAATGGTCAGGTGTTGCATCTCCTCCTGTAACACACCAAGTACAAACCCGAGTCAGGACATCAAGGAGTTAGTTGGGTTTTCACGACAATCCGGCAGCTTTTATGATTTTGTTTTTCTGGTCTTGGCCCCCAATGCCATGGTGGGGTTTGACCTCACGACCTCTAGGTCACGAGTGTACTATATAATAACTTGCGTTTATACAGCGCCTTTAACGTAGTAAAAATGTCCTGAGGCACATTACAGCAGCGTTATCAAACAAAATTTGACACCGAGCCACATAAAGAGATGTTAGGACAGGTGAAAGAGGTAGATTTTAAGGAGCGTCTTAAAGGAGAGAGAGGCGGAGAGGTTTAGGGAGAGATTTCCAGAGCTTAGGGCCTTGCAGCTGAAGGCACGGCCGCCAATGGTGGGGCGAAGGAAGTCAGGGATGTGCAAGAGGCCAGAATAGGAGGAGTGCAGAGATCTTGGAGGGTTGTCGGGCTGGAGGAGGGTACTAGACCAGGAACTAAACATACTAGGTTATAAGGTCTACAGGAAAGAAAGGGAAAATTGTAGAGGGGGGGGGGGGGGGAGGAGTAGCCTTAGTGATTAAGGATGAAATCACTTCAATGATAAGAGAGGATATACAAGAGGTAAGCGGGCAGTGGAGACTTTATGGGTAGAATTAAGAAATAAGACTTTATGGGTAGAATTAAGAAATAAGAAAGGATTTAAGACTGTCGTGGGAGATGTGTATAGGCCCCCTGGTAGCTGCTGTGAAGTGGTAGATTGTATAAATGCAGAGATTGGACAAGCATGTAGCAAAGGCAGAGTGGTTTTAATGGGAGATTTTAACTTTCATGTCGATTGGGATAAGCAGACTAGTACATGTCAGAAAGGTAGTGAATTTTTTGAGTGTGTCCGAGATAGTTTTCTGCAACAATATGTCCTCGAACCCACAAGGAGGCATGCCATATTAAATTTAGTAATGAGTAATGAGCCAGATTTAGTTAACAGCCTAATGGTGCATGAACATTTATCTAATAGCGATCATAACATTATCGCGTTCAACGTAGTGTTTGAAAGGGAGAAACGCGAAACAGCTCAGATTCTAGATTTGGGTAAGGCCGACTTCAATGCGATGAGACAGAGACTGTCCACAGTAAACTGGGCAAATCTGTTAATGGGTAAAACGACAGAAGAACAGTGGGAGGTGTTCAAAAAAGAATTTGTGATACAGAACCAGTTTGTATCCCGAAGGGGCGAGAGCTCTACTTGCCAAAAAAAAACAGCCATGGACGACTAAAGAGGTAAGGGACAGCATAAAACTAAAAGAAAAAGCGTACAAAAATGCAAAAAATAGCACCAATCCTGGCGAATGGGAAAGATACAAAGAACAGCAAAGGGTGACAAAACAGATAGTAAGAGCTACAAAAAGGGAGTAAGAAAAGAAACTTGCCAGGGATATCAAAATTAACAAAATATTTTTACAATTATATTAGGAAAAATAGGGTGATCAGAAGCAATGTTGGCCCCCTGAAAACTGATAACGGTGATATTGTCAATGATAATAAGGAAATGGCGGACATGTTGAATAATTACTTTGCGTCAGTATTTACAGTAGAGGAAGAGCACTGCCAGAATAGCAAAGGGTGACAAAACAGATAGTAAGAGCTACAAAAAGGGAGTAAGAAAAGAAACTTGCCAAGGATATCAAAATTAACACAAAATATTTTTACAATTATATTAGGAAAAATAGGGTAGTCGTCTGGCAGTGCTCTCTGACTATATATGCTGTGCCCATATGTATTTCTTCACTTCACCTGACGAAGGAGCAGCGCGCCGAAAGCTTGTGATTTCAAATAAAGCTGTTGGACTATAACCTGGTGTTGTGCGACTTCTCACTTTTGAAGAAAATAATGGCACTAAAGAGTGACAAATCCCCAGGACCAGAAGGTTTCCATCCCAGGGTTTTAAAGGAAGTAGGTGAACACATTGCAGATGCCTTAGCTATAATCTTCCAAAGTTCTCTCGATTCAGGAACCGTTCCTTTAGATTGGAAAATTGCGCATGTCACTCTGCTATTTAAGAATGGTGAGAGAGGGAAACCAGTGAGTCTAACATCTGTTGTCGGGAAATTACTGGAGTCTATAATTAAGGATAGGGTAACTGAACACTTTGAAAATTTTCAGCTGATCAGAGAGAGCCAGTATGGATTTGTGAAAGGTAGGTCATGCCTGACCAACCTAATTGAATTTTTTGAAGAGGTGACGAAAGTAGCGGACAGGGGAACGTTTATGGATGTTATTTATATGGACTTCCAGAAGGCATTTGATAAAGTCCCACATAAGAGACTGTTAACTAAGGTTGAAGCCTGTGGAATTAAAGGCAAATTATTGACCTGGTTAGGAAATTGGCTGAGCGGCAGGATAGAGAGAGTAGGGATAATGGGCAGGTACTCTAATTGGCAGGCTGTGACTAGTGGTGTCCCACAGGGATCTGTGTTGGGGCCTCAACCACTAGCTGTATTTATTAACGACTTAGATGATGGGATAGAAAGCCACATATCAAAATTTGCCGATGACACAAAGATAGGCGGCATTGTAGGTAGTGTAGATGAAAGCATAAAATTACAAAGAGATATTGATAGATTAAGTGAATGGGCAAAACTGTGGCAAATGGATTTGAATGGAGGCAAATGTGAGGTCATCCACTTTGGACCTAAAAAGGATAGAACAGGGGACTTTCTAAATGGTGAAAAGCTAAAAACAGTGGAGGTCCAAAGAGACTTGGTGGTCCAGGTACATAGATCATTAAAATGTTATGAACAAGTACAGAAAACAATCAAAAAGGTTAATGGAATGCTGGCCTTTATATCTAGAGGACTAGAATACAAGGGGGTAGAAGTCATGCTGCAGCTGTACAAAGCCCTGGTTAGACCACACCTGGAGTACTGTGAGCAGTTCTGGGCACCACACCTTAGGAAGGATATATTGGCCTTGGAGGGAGTGCAGCGTAGGTTTACCAGAATGATACCCGGACTCCAAGGGTTAAATTACGAGGAGCGATTACACAAACTAGGGTTGTATTCCCTGGAATTTAGAAGGTTAAGGGGTGATTTGATCAAAGGTTCCAAGATATTAAGGGGAACGGATGGGATAGATAGAGAGAAACTATTTCCACTGGTTGGGGAGACTGGGACTAGGGGGCATAGTCTAAAAATTAGAGCCAGACCTTTCAGGAGTGAAATTAGGAAACACTTCTACACACAAAGGGTGGTAGAAGTTTGGAATTCTCTTCCGCAAACGACAATTGATGCTCGATCAATTGTTAATTTGAAATCAGAGATTGACAGATTTTTGTGAACCAAAGGTATTAAGGGAGATGGGCCAAAGGTGGGTATATGGAGTTAGGTCGCAGATCTAAGTGACCACACTTCAAAAATACTTTATTGGCTGTAAAGCGCTTTGTGACGTCCGGTGGTCGTGAAAGGCGCTATAGAAATGCAAGTCTTTTTTTTTTTGAACGCATAGCTCTCTGCTTGGACCACGCCCACAGTCACCCCTTAAAGTACCCACATTGATAATTCATTTTATAACTATTTCAAGATATATTGGCTCAATACAACAGTCTTATCTGGAACTTTGGAAAATTGATACAGTGGAGTTCGAGGGACTGAATGGTACAGTGATTTACAGGGCCGCACAAAGTCAGGGTTATTCATCCGTTTTCATTGAATTATTTTAGGAAGTTCAGGCCCAGTTAGTAAAACTTCAAAGCCGTGGTCGTTTTCAGCAACACTTCCTGCAGCACTCACTCACCTCACTCATTATCTTGGGCTCCATGGGCTCCACCTCTGGCTTAGAGTTGGCCTCCAGCACAGCCATTATCGACTTCGGAATGTGGTTTTGCTGAAATTGAGCAAGGATAAAATTAGCGGAAGGCGGCTTCTCCGACGGCAGCAGCAGCCTGGGTCGCCGGTAAATTATTGCCACCGAAACGCGTGGTTTGTTCCCAGTAAGTTGACCCCTTCAAACAAGGAGCGGTGATTATCTTTCAGCCTGTGTTTCTGCCCGGCCTCCCCACCGCTCAGTGACTGGACTCCCCTTCTGATCATAACTGCCGAAACTCGATCGGGAATCGAGCTCGATAACTCAAGTACTCCCCTGCTCCAACAACCCGTTAACCCCTGACCACTGCAGCATCTGCTAACTCGATGCATTGGCTTCCAAATGAGGCAGAACCTGCAGTTAGGGGACGGGATAAATCCATAGAGTGGGTGCCCTTACTACCAAGGTATCCATCCCCCCTCACCCCCACTCATCTGTTTCCCCAGTAGATGTTGCTTATGCGGATTTTCAGGAGTCACGTTATTAAAGGGAAAGCAGCTGCATGGAGGGATGGATAGCTAGAGTACAGAAAGAGAGTCGAGGTAAAAGGGATGTTTTTGGCAGCTGGCAGCTGTCCTTCATTCTGCCAGTGCATTTCACACTTCTTTTAGCCTCAACCTGTCACATTAACACCTCCTCTTGCCTTGCTCATCTCTTAATATCTCTTAATCTCTCCTTTTGTTCTTTCATCCCCTCCCGCTTTTCCCAGCTTTATCCTTGCTTTAAATCTATTTCATTTCCTGCTTTTTCCAGTTCTGACGAAAGGTCTTCGACCTGAAACGTTAACTCTGTTTCTCTCTCCACGGATGCTGCCTGGCCTGCTGAGTTTTTCCAGCGTTTTCTGTTGTTATTTCGGATTTCCAGCATCCGCAGTATTTTGCTATCGGGATGTTTTTGGGATTGGTCGAACATGGGTGGTGATGTACCCCAGGATCTGTGCTGGGATCCATTGGCTTGGACACAAGATGAAGAATGATGCTGCGGTTTGCTGATGATGCCAAATTATGGGGCGCAGCAAACACCTTAAAACATTCACATCTACAAGATGCACTGCAGCAACTCGCCAAGGCTTCTTAGACAGCACCTCCCAAACCCGCGATCTCTACTGCCTAGATGGACAAGGGCAGCAGGCACATGGGAACACCACCACCTCCAAGTTCCCCTCCAAGTCACATACCACCCTGACATGGAAATATATCACCATTCCTTCATCATTGCTGGGTCAAAATCCAGGAACTCCCTCCCTAACAGCACTGTGGGAGTACCATCACCACACGGACTGCAGCGGTTCAAGAAGGAGGATCACCACCAATGTTCCCTTTAAGCTGTGCGGCCATGCAGCGCTCTGCAGCTCCCATGCAGCCGGCTCAACGGCTTTTAAATAGGAAAAAGAGTGCATGCGCGGTATTTTGAATGGGCCACGCACCCAAAAAAAATTAAAGGGAACATTGCTCACCACCACCTTCTCAAGGGCAATTAGGGATGGGCAATAAATGCTGGCCTTGCCAGCAACGCCCACATCTGGTGAATGAATAAATAAAAATGAAAAAACCCAGAAACAATAGATTAGATAGCAGCAGGATAAACAGGTTAGAGAAGGGGGCAGGTAGGTGGCAAATGCAGTTCTATGCATGGAACATAAGAATTGCTGGACGACAAAAGACCAAGGTCGATCTAGTTCGCCTTCTACCATCCTGGTAGTCGCACGATACAATGATAATGGAGTTGTTAACGAATCATAGCAATCACTTAGTCTACAACAGTTCCACACCTGACACAAGGAAAACCCCAGTGGTGGAGAGCTTTGGGAACCAGAGGTCCAAAGTCACCTTTTTCCTCCCAAGCGTGCTACACGTACCAGGGCATTATGTCTCAAATTACTCATATACTGTACCCCGAAATGTGAATAGCACATTTTAAGAAAAAACAGGAAGAGAAATTATCCCCTACACGGTAACATTCTTAACAGAGATGTAGGGGTGCCGATACATCGATCTTTAAAGTTGGGAGTAAATTCATGGCAAATGGGATTCTGGGTTTTATACATAGGGGCACTGAATATTAAAGCAAGGAAGTGATATCGAATGCGTACAAGATATTGGTTCAGCTACAATTGGAGTATTGCATGCAGGTCTGGGCACCCCATTATAGGAAGGATATTAGTGTCATGGAAACGGGACAGTGAAGATCCACTAGAATATTACCAGGAATGAGGGATTATAGTTACAGAAAAGGCTGGAAAAGTTGTTTCTTCCCCCGCTGGAACAGAGGCGGCTTGGGCTGGGGAGCAGACTAATAGAGGGTTTTTAAAATGATTAAGATTTTGAGAGGGTAAATAGCGAGAGGTTGTTTGCACTGGTTGGCACAGACTGAGGATTATCACGAGAAAAAATGTTTTCATACAGAGGGTTATTAGAACATATAAGATTCTGAGGAAGATTGAGAGAGTAGATGCTGAGAGGTTGCTTCCCCTGGCTGGAGAGTCTAGAACTAGGGGGGCACAGTCTCAGGATAAGGGGTCGGCCATTTAAGACTGAGATGAGGAGGAATTTCTTCACTCAGAGGGTGATGAATCTTTGGAATTCTCTGTCCCAAAGGGCCGTGGATGCTGAATCGTTGAGTATATTCAAGGCTTAGATAGATTGATTCTTGGACTCTCGGGGAATCAAGGGAGATGGGGATTGGGCGGGAAAGTGGAGTTGAGGTTAAAGATCAGCCATGATCTTATTGAATGACGGAGCAGGCTCGATGGGCCGTATGGCCGACTCCTGCTATTCTTACGTTATGTTCTTAAGATGGAATGCTTTACCACAAAAGGCCATTGAGGTTATTTAAAAAGGGAATTGGATTAGGATTTGAAGAACAACTTATGTATATATAGCACCTATAACGTAGTAAAACATCCCAAAGCGCTTCACAGGAGTGTTATCAAAACAAAATTTGACACTGAGCCACACAAGGAGAAATTAGAGCAGATGACTAAAAGTGTCAAAGGAGGAAAGAGAGGTAAGAGAGGTTTAGAGAGGGAATTCCCGAGCTTAGGGCCCAGGCAGCTGAAGGCACGGCCGCCAACGGTTGAGCAATTCAAAACAGGGATGCACAAGAGGCCAGATTTAGAAGAGCGCAGATATCTCGGAGGGTTGTGGGGGCTGGAGGAGATTACGGAGATAGGGAGGGGGCGAAAGCCACAGAAGGATTTGAAAACAAGGATGAGAATTTTAAAATCGAGGCGTTGCTTAACCGGGAGCCAATGTAGGTCGGCGAGCACAGGGGGTGATGGGCGAACGGGACTCGGTGCGAGTTAGGACACGGGATAGCCGAGTTTTGGATGACCTCAAGTTTACGTGGGAGTGCGTTGAAAATAAAAGGATAGGAGGAAAGGGCAGGGAAATGGGATTGGAGCAATAGCTCCAGGTGAAGGGCTAGCATCAACATAGCTGAGATGTGCTAAACGTGCTGCAACTTCGATGATCTTATCCAATTTGCTATGGAGAGCAGGCACTGGTCCACTGGTCCCTGGAAGGCACTGCCAATGGCAAGGCAGGCTGGCGCTCCAAGCGGCCAATCCCGCTGCTGCCCCGCCCTCACTGCTGCTAGATACAGGGGAAATCCGAAGGTTAAGAGACCGGGGGGGGGGGGGGCAGAAATTGCATTGAAAAGGGGGTTCGATGCACATTCAAATGCTTCGGATAAAGGGTAAGGACCCCTTTCCACCTGCAGCATCTACATACCTGGTGGGGTGTGAAAGAACGCACGTGCGTCAAGAGTGGTTCGCGGAGCTCCGGGCACTTCTCGAAAACATTGGTGAGTTGAGTGGGCGGGAGCTGCAGCAGCACCTGGAAGGACTGCGGTTTCGTTCGCTGGCAGCATTTAATGAAGCCTTCCCACACCTTGGGATATTTCCAAACCTACAGCAGCACAGACAAGAGGAACCTCATTACAGAGCAGTCCACCAAGAGAAAGCGCCACGAACACCAGAAATTAGAATCGCAGTTTGCCAATTGTACTGTTAAAGTTACCAGCCAGCTCAAGGCCAGGTACAGAACAGCTTAGAGTAAAGCTCCCTCTTCACTGTCCCATCAAACACTCCCAGGGCAGGTACAGCACAGGTTCGATACAGAGTAAAGCTCCCTCTACACTGTCCCATCAAACGCGGGTAAGCGTTCTCCAAGGCAACCTTAGAAACACACGACAACGCAAAATCATCGAGCAGAAACTGATAGCCAAGTTCCGCACTCATGAAGACGGTCTCAATCGGGATCTTGGGTTTATGTCACGATACATGACGTGATCCGGACTCGAGTCGTCGTTAGCTTGTTCACAGATGTGATTCCCAGTAAAAAAGTAAAAATTTTCCCAGTAAAAAAGTAAATTTTTTTTAAAGCTTTTCGTTTTACATACAGACGGCAGCTTTTGACACGTTAGACCCCCTGCGACTACACCTCATTGTCTCAGTTGTATCTTGCTATGTCTTTTGATGTGGTACCTTCCTGGCTGACTTAATTAACTTTATCACACCTCGGCAGATAGTCAGGATGATTTAATTTATTGGTCTGCAATTGTAAAGTACACATGCTTTTTTTTCCATCTATATATGCTCTGGCGATTCTGTATCCAATTTACTTCACCTGAGGAAGGAGCGATAGCTCCGAAAGCTTGTGATTTCAAATAAAACTGTTGGACTATAACCTGGTGTTGTGCGACCTCTCAATTCCATCAAACACTCCCAGGGCAGGTACAGCACGGGTTAAATACAGAGTAAAGCCCCCTCTATATAATCCCATCAAACACTCCCAGGGCAGGTAATTTGAAACTCGGTCCCAGAGATGAAAGCAGAGCACTACCCAGTGTCTCAGTCAGTCCCCAAGCTGGGACCCACTGACAATTCCTGGTGAAAAGTGCTTCAGTCACACACCATCCCGACTTGGCCATATCTTTGCTGGGTCAGAATCCTGGAACTCCCGACCTGACAGCACTGTAGGAATAGCTTCACCTCACTGACCGCAGCATTTCAAGAAGGCGGCTCACCAGCACCTTTGCACAGGCAATAAATGCTGGCCTTGCCAGCGACGCTCATATCCCGAGAATTCATGAAAAATAAGGCTGCATATCGTGACGCCACAAGTCCCGGCCAGATGGAGATGACTGGGTAATGCCCCTGTCAATCACACCTAGAGACCGCACTGCTGTCAGTGACTGGGACTGATTTTACACCATAATTTGTATTGTGTAACTATCCTCCGCTCACTGCATTTTGCTGGAGAAATAATCCTGCTTTTATCGGGAGAAGTTGCTGCAGTGTCGATTAAGAGTTCTTTGCTGTAGTTCATAGAGACTCTGTTTAAATAGACTCTGTAGACTGTTTGCTGTGAGTCCTGACGTAAGTCCCACCCTCGCCTCCAAGTCATTGGTTGCCACAGTGGTGTCAATACTCACTCCATTAAAAAAAAACAATCAGCACCGCCTACTAGGCACCCTTCCTTTCTTTCCCATTACCTGTTTCATTATGAGCCGGGATAGGATGTTCATCACAAAACCCCCGAGCCGCGGGTACATAGTAAGCGACTGAATAACTGTTCGCATCAGCAGCATGGGGAGCGGGCTCTGCTCCATCAGCTGCTGCATCACGACAGCGAGAACCTCCGACGTGTACACGTTCCGCTCTGCGAAGCACAGGTTCGTAGCTTAAAAGAGAAAAACAAGTCATAATTAGTCAGCGATCAACTCCAAAGTAAAAATTTAACAACCGCTTGCATTTATATAGTGCCCTTAACGTAGTAAAACGTCTTTTTTTTGGGTGCGTAGCCCATTCATAGCGCGCGTGCGCAAAACTTTACAGAGAGCTGCGTGGCTTATAGGGAACATCGGTCCCAAGGCGTTTCACAGGGGCGATTATCAAACAGAATTTAACACTGAACCACGTCAGGAGATATTCGGATAGGTGACCAAAGGCTTGGTCAAAGAGGTGGGTTTTAAGGAGGTTCTTAAAGGAGGAAAGAGAGGCAGAGAAGTTAAGGGAATTTCAGAGCTTCGGGCGTAGGCAGCTGAAGGTTCGGTTGCCATGTTTACCTACATAACAGTACATGCTCCTGAAAGACATGACAAGCCATTATATTAATTGAAGTCTCATTTTATGAGGAATAGGTAGGGGAATGGGACTTTTGTTTTTATTCGTTTAAGGGATGTGGGCGTCGCTGGCAAGGCCAGCATTTATTGCCCATCCCTAATTGCCCTCGAGAAGGTGGTGGTGAGCCGCCTTCTTGAACCACTGCAGTCCGTGTGGTGAAGGTGCTCCCACAGTACTGATCGGGAGGGAGTTCCAGGATTTGACCCAGCGACGATGAAGGATCGGCGATATACTTCTAAGTCAGGATGGTGACTGACTTGGAGGGGAACTTGGAGGTGATGGTGTTCCCATGCGCCTGCTGCCCTTGTTCTTCTAGGTGGAAGTGGTCGCGGGTTTGGGAGGTGCTGCCGAAGAAGCCTTGGCGAGTTGCTGCAGTGCATCTTGTAGATGGTACACACTGCAGCCACGGTACGCCGGTGGTGGAGGGAGTGAATGTTTAAGGTGGTGGATGGGGTGCCAATCAAGCGGGCTGCTTTGTCCTGGATGGCGTCGAGCTTCTTGAGTGTTGTTGGAGCTGCACTCATCCAGGCAAGTGGTGAGTATTCCATCACATTCCTTACTTGTGCCTTGTAGATGGTGGAAAGGCTTTGGGGAGTCAGGAAGTGAGATACTCGCTGCAGAATACCCAGCCTCTGACCTGTTCTTGTTGCCACAGTATTTATGTGGCTGGTCCAGTTAAGTTTATGGTCAATGGTGACCCCCCCAGGATGTTGATGGTGGGGGATTCGGCGATGGTAATGCCGTTGAATGTCAAGGGGCGGTGGTTAGACTCTCGCTTGTTGGAGATAGTCATTGCCTGGCACTTCTGTGGCGCGAATGTTACCTGCCACTTATCAGCCCAAGCCTGAACGTCGTCCAGGTCTTGTTGCACGCGGGAATGGACTGTTTCATTATCTGAGGAGTTGCGAATGACACTGAACACTGTGCAGTCATCAGCAAACATCCCCATTTCTGACCTAATTGGATAGCTCTTTCAAAGAGGCACGATCGGCTGAAATCGGTTACCTTTGATTATTGATTTCATGTCGCATTTGGTGGAGTCTATGTTGTGCAGGGCTATCAGCAGGTCGCCTGGGGTCAAAGGTGAAATCGCCGCTGACCCTCCCTCACCTAGCGAGAGAAAACAAAGAAGGATCATGAGCGCCCCCACTGCAAGCGTGCACAGTTTTTAAAAGAACTTCGCGAGAGTCAAATCTCCTCCTCTCCCAGTTTACCCTCAGCACACCATCCTTACCGAGTAACATTCCACACCGATGCGTTGTCCCCGACCACCCCTCCCCCTAATAATATCCCACACCAACAAGCCACTGACCACCACCGTTGCGCTCCCCCCCCCAACCCGCCCAGTAATATCCCACAGAGATACTGGGGAGAGGGAACAGTGTAATATTCCACACTGTTCCCCCATTAATATCCCACACCAATAAACCACTGGCCACTATCACCACCGCGCCTCGCTCCCGGCTAAGTAATATCCAATGCCCCTCGAATTTTGTTTGGCTGCAAGGGCCATTCACAATACCGCGCAGGCGTGGTTTTTGTATTGAAAAGCCGGTAAGCCGGCTGCGCGGGTTCCCTGGATCGTTGCGCTGCTGTGCAGCTTACAGGGAACACCGGAAATATCCCACACGGAGACTGGAGAGAGGGAGCACTCATATCCCAGACTGTGCCCCCAGTAGTATCCCACAGAGATACAAGACCCCAACTCCCCCTGTATAATTTGCACCGTGACACACAATCCACCCCTCCCCATCGCTGTAAATGTTGCCATGACTCACCGTGTGTGGTTCCCAGGAGCCGGTTGAAGACCTCCTTCACCACGATGGGATTGAGTTTGATCAGCTTGGGCAGGGCCTGGATTACTTCTTTCTGTGGAAAAGAGTTGGGACAAGGATACTAATTATCCAAAAGTTCGAACATTCAACTGGAGCTCGCGAGCAGGGCCACAGCCGGAGAAACCTTACACATCGGCCTTGCTGCTCCCTGAGTTTTATCGCGAGGAACTTTGCGCCTTTCCTTCCACTGGCCATCCAAAACTCTGCTAACTCGCACCAAGTCCCGTTCACCCCAGACCCCTGTGCTCGCTGGCCTACATTGGCTCTCGGGTTAAGCAACGCCTCGATTTTAAAATTCTCATCCTCGTTTTCAAATCCCTCATGGCCTCGCCCCTCCCTATCTCTGTAATCTCCTCCAGCCCCACAACCCTCCACCACCCGAGATATCTGCGCTCCTCTAATTCTGCCCTCTTGAGCATCCCCGATTTTAATCGCTCCACCATTGGCGGCCGTGCCTTCAGCTGCCCGGGCCCTAAGCTCTGGAATTCCCTCCCTAAACCTCTCCGCCTCTCTACCTCTCTCTCCCCTCCTTTAAGATGCTCTTTATAACCTACCTTTTTGACCAAGCTTTTGGTCATCTGCCCTAATATCTCATGTGGTTCTGTGTCAAATATTGTTTGATAATACTCCCGTGAATCTCCTTGGGACGTTTTACTACGTTAAACGCGCTATATAAATACAAGTTGTTGCTCCGTCGAGGGGTTGGGGGGGGCGGTGAGGTGAAGCAAACTTGCTATAGCCTCTGCTGAATTATTTGGTGGCTACATTCATCACCCAGTGCAGTGCTGCCCCAACCAGGAAGGTGCCAGGCTGCAGTCTGCTGAGTTAGAGGACCTCAGCCAGAGTGGGGGCAGCACCAGGATCCGCTACAGTTCATCCGTGCCCCTGGGTTAGGGAGTGGGCAGCCAAGGTTCCCTCTCCTGATCAGTACTTGGTGCCTCCTGCTCGAAGCATGCACGCAAGGACAGGATCAGGCTCACGCGCGAGGTCTCCCCGAGTCGAATAACCCGCTGACGCCGCCGGGCTCGGGCACAGAGAAAGGCCACACGGGTGAGGTGCAGCAGAGTGGCCAGTGCTCACGGAACTGTACCCATGCGGGACAGGGAGCGAGAAAATTGGGGAGGGTGGGAAAGAGGGCAAATCAAACCATAAACTCCGTGGGACCAACACATTTAAAGAGTAGAAACACAACATGAAAAAAATCGAGGAGAGACAGCCACTGCAGATCGAGAGAGCCACCAACACCAGGTGCAGGATAGCTCCCCACTTACACCCAGTCAGGGGCAGGAACTCCCCCCCTCACACTCCGCCAGGGGCAGGATACACACCCTCCCCCTCTCCCCATCGCCTGACACAATAGCCGTATCGGCAGCAGATATTTTCGCGTTGACTTCAGTCCGATAGACATGGTGCATTACCTTCTCGAGGCCGTTAAGCACAGGGATCAGGAATCGGACATCTGGCACCCTCTTGTGGTACAGATCGCGGACTCGCTTTACCAGCTCAGGCGATGGAGGGACTGGAATGAGACAGGGCCGTTATTTGACAATATGCAGGCCTCTTAAAACAAAATTTTACATTTTAGCCGACGGAGGAAAAGGACGAGCGTGTCGAGAGGGAAGAATGTCAGTTCTTCATCAGAATCCCGTGCTGGACGGACTCCTCCTGTGCCACACTCGGGTATGTTGGGCCGGCGGTGATGGCGCTAGACTGGCGGCCCAGAAGTTGTGAAGCTGAATTCAATAAATCTGGTCATCTGTGGTGAGCACTAGAACATGACCACGAAAGCTGCCAGATTGCTGTGAAAACCCAACTGATTCACAAATGTCCTTCAGAGAGGGAAGTTACCCTCCCAAGCCCAGACTGGCCTACATGTGACTCCAGTCCCACATGATGTGGGCGACTCGCAATGCCTCAGGGGTCTAGGGATGGGCAATAAAAGTTCACCCAGGCCCCCAAGCATAAATAAAAACACCACTGCACTCTTCCTGGTACCCAAGCATCTTTTTCTTCTGAGGACAGAGGAGAAGCTGATCATAACCAAGATGGAACTGTCTGTGACAGCAGAGCCCATCCCAACTCCACTCTGTAACAGCACAAACTAGGCTTGTATTCCTTGGAATTTAGAAGGTTGAGGGGTGATTTGATCGAAGCTTTCAAGATATTAATGGGACCTGACAGGGTGGATAGAGAGAAACTATTTCCGCTGGTTGGGGAGTCTAGGACTAGGGAGGATAGTCTATAAATTAGAGCCAGGCCTTTCAGGAGTGAAGTTAGGAAACACTTCTACACACAAAAGGTGGTAGAAGTTTGGAACTCACTTCCGCAAATGGCAATTGATGCTAGATCAATTGTTAATTTTAAATCGGAGATTGATAGATTTCTGTTAACCAAAGGTATTAAGGGATATGGGGCAAAGGCGGGTATATGGAGTTAGGTCACAGATCAGCCATGATCTCATTGAATGGCGGAACAGGCTCGAGGAGCTCAAGGGCCTACTCCTGTTCCTGTATGCAAAGTCCATGACAAGACCAGGTACATTTAGCTGCAAGTTACACAGGAGGTTTAGTCCTCAGATAGTGAGAGTTGGCAGAATGTGTACTGCATCAGAATCCATCACAGTGCATCCAATTAGCACCACTGCACGTGGAAGACCAGCTTTTGTTTAAACTTTCAAGACATACCACGGGCACGTGCGACAACTGGGTCAACAGTAAACGGAAGCACGAGTCCCTGAGACAAGGCATCTCGCAACTCACAGCAGTAACCATTACTGGCTTGCCCAGCACCATCAAAGGGCAGTGATACTCCTGAAGGCTAATGGAATCATCAACAGCTCGTCAGGGTGAAACGGAAACATATCCTGCATTACGCAAATGCACTCTGCATCATCGCTGGGCTTTGTTACCGTTGAGGAACTATACCAACCCGTAAAGCTTTCATGTTGTGCAATATAATTATGTGATGCGCTTAATGCTCTTTGAATTGCTAGTGCCACCTTTGGGACAGACCTGTAGTGATAGAGAGAGAGAGAAACTATTTCCGCTGGTTGGGGAGTCTAGGACTAGGGGGCATAGTCTAAAAATTAGAGCCAGGCCTTTCAAGAGTGAAGTTAGGAAACACTTCTACACACAAAGGGTGGTAGAAGTTTGGAACTCTCTTCCGCAAACAGCAAATTTTGAATCTGAGATCGATAGATTTTTTGTTAACAAATGGTATTAAGGGATATGGGGCAAAGGTGGGTATATGGAGTTAGGTCGCAGATCAGCCATGTTCTCATTGAATGACAGAACAGGCTCGAGGGGCTGAATGGCCTCCCCCTGTTCCCATGTTCCTATCCCCAGTACTTCATTCCAGAGCTTAAAATGCTCCCTGGGGACACAGACTAAGAGTGAGTATTTCACACGTCCATCATCGCACAGGAAAACCCTAGAGAGAAAGCTGCACCCTGCGGACAGAGAAGTTAAACCGACACGGGCGGAGAGCAGCACGGGGCTCAAAGGTTACCTTTGTCTGTTAAGATGTGTAGGCAACGAGTCACGAGGGTTTCCGCTCCTTTCGGACAGTTCTCCACGAGCAGGAGAAGCTCCGGCGAGTTCATTCCCATCCCCCGGATCTGAAGCAACACAGAACACGTCACAACGCAAACTCGCGCCAGAAGGGAAAATGCGCTTCGCAAGTCTGTCTTTCTTTCCACGTCACACCATCACTGCGCCAACGACCGCCAAGCCTGCCACACAACCCAATTACCAGGAAGCACAAGACGGGGCCAACAGACAGAGATTAACAGAGACCCAGGATAGGACCCTAAGGCGGCAGCCTTTGTGCCAGCCGTTCAACATAAGAACATAAGAAATAGGAGCAGGAGTAGGCCAATCGGCCCTTCGAGCCTGCTCCGCCATTCAATAAGATCATGGCTGATCTGATCCTCACCTCAAATCTAAAGAACACAAGAAGTAGGAGCAGGACCCGGCCACTCAGCCCCTGGGCCCGCTCCGCCACCTACAGGGCCTCGACCGATCCGAACTCAGCCTCATGTCCAATTTCCTGCCCGCTCCCTGTAACCCCTAATTCCCTTTACTTCTAGGAAACTATCTATTTCTGTTTTAAATTTATTTAATGATGTAGCTTCCACAGCTTCCTGGGGCAGCAAATTCCACAGACCCACTACCCTCTGAGTGAAGAAGTTTCTCCTCATCTCAGTTTTGAAAGAGCAGCCCTTTATTCTAAGGTTATGCCCCCTAGTTCTAGTTTCACCCATCCTTGGGAACATCCTTACCGCATCCACCCGATCAAGCCCTTTCACAATCTTATATGTTTGAATAAGATCGCCTCTCACTCTTCTGAACTCCAATGAGTAGAGTCCCAATCTACTCAACCTCTCCTCATATGTCAACCCCCTCATCCCGGGGACCAACCGAGTGAACCTTCTTTGCACTCGAGAGCAAGTATGTCTTTTCTTAAGTATGGACACCAAAACTGTATGCAGTATTCCAGATGTGGTCTCACCAATACCTTATATAACTGCAGCAATACCTCCCTGTTTTTATAATCTATCCCCCTAGCAATAAAAGCCAACATTCCGTTGGCCTTCTTGATCACCTGCTGCACCTGCATACTAACTTTTTGATTTTCTTGCACTAGGACCCCCAGATCCCTTTGTACTGCAGTACTTTCCAGTTTCTCGCCATTAAGATAATAACTTGCTCTCTGATTTTTCCTGCCAAAGTGCATAACCTCACATTTTCCAATATTGTATTGCATCTGCCAAATCTCCGCCCACTCACCCAGCTTGTCTATATCCCCTTGTAGGTTTTTTATGTTCTCCTCACTTTCTACTTTCCCTCCCATCTTTGTATCATCTGCAAACTTTGATATGTTACACTCTGTCCCCTCCTCCAAATCGTTAATATAGATTGTAAAGAGTTGGGGACCCAGCACCGACCCCTGCGGAACACCACTGGCTACTGGTTGCCAGTCCGAGAATGAACCATTTATCCCAACTCTCTGCTTCCTGTTAGATAACCAATCCTCCACCATAAAACAACAGACTGTTATATTAAAAAAATATAGTGCCTTCACGACCTTAGGACGTCCCAAAGCGCTTCACAGCCAATGAAGTGTGCTGAGTTCAAGTCCCACTTCAGAGACTTGAGCACATAATCTATGCTGACACTCCCAGAGCAGTACTGAAGGAGTGTCGAAATGTAGGAAACGCAGCAGCCAAATTGCACACAGCAAGCTCCCACAAACAGCAATTTTTTTTTAAATTCGTTTTTATGGGATGAGGATGTTGCTGGCAAGGCCAGCATTTATTGCCCATCCCTAATTGCCCTCGAGAAGGTGGTGGTGAGTCTCCTTCTTGAACCGCTGCAGTCCGTGTGGTTAAGGTACTCCCACAGTGCTGTTAGGGAGGGAGTTCCAGAATTTTGACCCAGCGACGATGAAGGATCGGCCGATATACTTCTAAGTCAGGATGGCGTGTGACTTGGAGGTGGTGGTGTTCCCATGCGCCTGCTGCCCTTGTCCTTCTAGGTGGAAGAGGTCGCGGGTTTGGGAGGTGCTGCCGAAGAAGCCTTGGCGAGTTGCTGCAGTGCATCTTGTAGATGGTACACACTGCAGCCACGGTACGCGCCGGTGGTGGAGAGAGTGAATGTTTAAGGTGGTGGATGGGGTGCCAATCAAGCGGGCTGCTTTGTCCTAGATGGTGTCGAGCTTCTTGAGTGTTGTTGGAGCTACACTGTGATAATGACCGGATAATCAGTTTTAGTGATGTTGGTTGAGGGATAAATAATGGCCAGGACACCAGGGAGAACTCCCCTTCGAAATAGTGCCATAGGATCTTTTATGTCCACCTGAGAGCAGACGGGGGTCTCAGTTTAATGTCTCATCTGAAAGATGACAACTCCAACAGTGCAGTGCTCACTCAGTACTGCACGGAGTGACGGGCTCGATTAGGTGCTCAAGTCCCTGGAGTGGGACTCGAACCCACGACCTTCTGACTCAGAGGCAAGAGTGCTACCCACTGAGCCGCACCCGACACCTCAGGGGCTTCAGAGGTGAACTCATACTTACCGGCTGCTCGATGACACGCAGCACTGTGCGCTTAATGTCAGCGATGGCCTCAGTGTAGACAGCGGCGAGCTCATGGATGAGTTTGTGGTTCTGGGGAAGCAGGGCGAGGTACAGGTACAGACACTGTTTCACCGTCTCCTCCGTCCAAGGGGCCGCCACCTCTGTCAGTCAAAAGAAATTCAACAGATAATAACAGCTGATCCACACTCTGTCCATACACCCCCCACCCCACCCAGACAGCTGATCCACACCCTGTCCATACGCCCCCCACCCCACCCAGACAGCTGATCCACACCCTGTCCATACACCCCCACCCCACCCAGACAGCTGATCCACACCCGGTCCATACGCCCCCCACCCCACCCAGACAGCTGATCCGCACCCTGTCCATACACCCCCCACCCCACCCAGACAGCTGATCCACACCCTGTCCATACACCCCCCACCCCACCCAGACAGCTGATCCACACCCTGTCCATACACCCCCCCACCCCACCCAGACAGCTGATCCACACCCTGTCCATACACCCCCCACCCCACCCAGACAGCTGATCCACACCCTGTCCATACACCCCCCACCCCACCCAGACAGCTGATCCACACCCTGTCCATACACCCCCCCACCCAGACAGCTGATCCACACCCTGTCCATACACCCCCCACCCCACCTAGACAGCTGATCCACACCCTGTCCATACACCCACACCCAGACAGCTGATCCGCACCCTGTCCATACACCCCCCACCCCACCCAGACAGCTGATCCGCACCCTGTCCATATACCCCCCACCCCACCCAGACAGCTGATCCGCACCCTGTCCATACACCCCCCACCCCACCCAGACAGCTGATCCACACCCTGTCCATACACCCCCACCCAGACAGCTGATCCGCACCCTGTCCATACACCCCCCACCCCACCCAGACAGCTGATCCGCACCCTGTCCATATACCCCCCACCCCACCCAGACAGCTGATCCGCACCCTGTCCATACACCCCCCACCCCACCCAGACAGCTGATCCACACCCTGTCCATACACCCCCCACCCCACCCAGACAGCTGATCCACACCCTGTCCATACACCCCCCACCCCACCCAGACAGCTGATCCACACCCTGTCCATATACCCCCCACCCCACCCAGACAGCTGATCCACACCCTGTCCATACACCCCCACCCAGACAGCTGATCTGCACCCTGTCCATACACCACCCACCCCACCCAGACAGCTGATCCACACCGTCCATACACCCCCACCCACAGACAGTTGATCCACACCCTGTCCGTATGTCCCCCCCCAGACAGCTGATCCACACCCTGTCCAGACACCTCCCCCCCAGACAGCTGATCCACACCCTGTCCATACACCCCCACCCACAGACAGTTGATCCACACCCTGTCCGTATGTCCCCCCCCCAGACAGCTGATCCACACCCTGTCCAGACACCCCCCACCCAGACAGCTGATCCGCACCCTGTCCAGACACCTCCCCCCCAGACAGCTGATCCACACCCTGTCCATACGCCCCCCCACCCAGACAGCTGATCCACACCCTGTCCATACGCCCCCCACCACCCAGACAGCTGATCCACACCCTGTCCATACGCCCCCCACCCAGACAGCTGATCCACACCCTGTCCATACGCGCCCCCCAGACAGCTGATCCACACCCTGTCCATACACCCCCCACCCAGACAGCTGATCCACACCCTGTCCATACACCCCCCAGCCAGACAGCTGATCCACACCCTGTCCATACACCCCCCACCCAGACAGCTGATCCACACCCTGTCCATACACCCCCCACCCAGACAGCTGATCCACACCCTGTCCATACACCCCCCAGCCAGACAGCTGATCCACACCCTGTCCATACACCCCCCACCCAGACAGCTGATCCACACCCTGTCCATACGCCCCCCACCACCCAGACAGCTGATCCACACCCTGTCCATATGCCCCCCACCCAGACAGCTGATCCACACCCTGTCCATACGCCCCCCACCACCCAGACAGCTGATCCACACCCTGTCCATACGCCCCCCCCACCCAGACAGCTGATCCACACCCTGTCCATACGCGCCCCCCAGACAGCTGATCCACACCCTGTCCATACGCGCCCCCCAGACAGCTGATCCACACCCTGTCCATACGGCCCCCACCACCCAGACAGCTGATCCACACCCTGTCCATACGGCCCCCACCACCCAGACAGCTGATCCACACCCTGTCCATACGCCCCCACCACCCAGACAGCTGATCCACACCCTGTCCATACGCCCCCCACCACCCAGACAGCTGATCCACACCCTGTCCATACGCCCCCCACCACCCAGACAGCTGATCCACACCCTGTCCATACGCCCCCCACCACCCAGACAGCTGATCCACACCCTGTCCATACACCCCCCACCCCACCCAGACAGCTGATCCGCACCCTGTCCAGACACCTCCACTGTTAGCAGTCAACCTCCTTCCGCCTCTGGTTCACAACAACACATTTCGAGCAAGCATGAGACTTCGAAGTGGAGAATACGGACCAGATTTTTATTGATACCCAGTAAAGGTGATCGGCTTTAACTGTATACAGAGAGTGGCTTTTTCCGGATTCTGTATCTTTCGAGCACTCTGACATACTGTTGAAAACCATGATCCTTTATACACCATATTTTGACTACAATGGAATATGTCATAGATAAGACTGCATGATTTATGCAAGACTACAATTATACAGGGCCTTGGTGAGACCACACCTGGAGTACTGCGCACAGTTTTGGTCTCCTTTTCTAAGGAAGGATATACTTGCCTTGGAGGCGATGCAACGAAGGTTCACTAGATTGAATCCTGTGATGAGAGGGTTGTCCATTGACGAGAGATTGAGCCTACACTCTCTGGAGTTTAGAAGAATGAGAGGTGATCTCAATGAAACATATAAGATTCTGAAGGGGATTGACAGGGTAGATGCTGAGAGATTGTTTCCCCCTGGCTGGAGTGTCCAGAGCTAGTCTCAGGATAAGGGGTCGGCCATTTAAGACTGAGATGAGGAAGAATTTCTTCACTCAGAGGGTTGTGAATCTTTGGAATTCTCTGCCCCAGAGGGCTGTGAATGCTGAGTCTTTGAGTATATTCAAGGCTGAGATCGATAGATTTTTGGACTCTAGGGGAATCAAGGGATATGGAGATCGGGCGGGAAAGTGGAGTTGAGGTTGAAGATCAGCCATGATCTTATTGAATGGCGGAGCAGGCTCAAGGGGCTATATGGCCGACTCCTGCTCCTAATTCTTATGCTCTTATCCAGCTACCCCCACAGTCTGAAAGGTACCCGGCTGCGCAGCGAACTCTCACCTGTATCTTTGTCAGCCCCAAAGAGGATGGAGGGCGGGTTGGGATGAACCAGCAGCTGCAAGTAATTCAAGGCAAACTTCTCGATGTACTCACGCAGCTGCTCCTTCTCGTACATTCTTTTGATGAACATCAGCGCCTGCGAGCGGACCTGGAGGTGAAAAAAACCGCACAATTAATATCTGGAAGGGAGACGGCCGAGTGCCCATTCCGGGTGCCCACAGCTTGCACACAGGTAGCTCTCAAATGGTCCAACGGGTAAATGGACCACCCGCTGCAGTACAGAGTCCTACTTCCCAGTTTAAAGCATCTTAGTTATCAAGAAGATAAATGTGAGAAGTCGCACAACACCAGGTTATAGTCCAACAGCTTTATTTGAAATCACAAGCTTTCGGAGCGCTGCTCCTTCGTCAGGTGAAGTGAAGAGATGCATATAGGCACAGCATATATAGTCAGAGAACACTGCCAGATGATTACAGTTAATCTTTCCAACTGCCCTTTATCACACCTCGGTTATTAACTGTAATCATCTGGCAGTGTTCTCTGACTATATATGCTGTGCCTATATGCATCTCTTCACTTCACCTGACGAAGGAGCAGCACTCCGAAAGCTTGTGATTTCAAATAAAGCTGTTGGACTATAACCTGGTGTTGTGCGACTTCTCACATTTGTCCACCCCAGTCCAACACCGGCATCTCCGCATCATTAAGAAGATAGGCTAAAAGAGCTGGGACTCTACACTTTAGAGAAGTCCAGACTTAGGGGTGACCTGAGTGAGGTTTATAAGATCAGGAAATAGGTTAGGAAGGACCAGGGGTCACAAATTTAAGTTGTACGCGGCCAGATCTAGGTGAGATGTCAGGAGGCGGATCTTTCCCCAGAGAATAGTGGGCCTCTGGAACAGGCTGCCGTCTCGTGCGGTGGATGCTGATTCGCTGAATTCCTTCGAGCGAGAGCTGGACCTGTTTCTGGCTGGGTCGGAGATCACCTCTTACAGAAGGTGGGCACTACAGGGAATTCAGGCCCAGAGTGATCTCCCGGACTACTTTCAATCGCCGAGATGGTACGGAAAGGAATTTCCCAGATTTCTCCCCCCCCCCCCCCCCCCCCCCCAAATTGGCCTGGGTTTTTTAATCTGGTTTTTTTACCTCTCCCAGGAGATCACTTTTTTTTTTTAATATTCGTTCTGGGGATGTGGGCGTCGCTGGCAAGGGCGGCATTTATTGCCCATCCCTAACTGCCCTTGAGAAGGTGGTGGTGAGCCGCCTTCTTGAACCACTGCAGTCCGTGTGGTGAAGGTGCTCCCACAGTGCTGTTAGGGAGGGAGTTCCAGGATTTTGACCCAGCGACGATGAAAGAACGGCCGATATATTTCCAAGTCAGGATGGTGTGTGACTTGGAGGGGAACTTGGAGGTGGTGGTGTTCCCATGCGCCTGCTGCCCTTTGTCCTTCTAGGTGGTAGAGGTCGCGGGTTTGGGAGGTGCTGCCGAAGAAGCCTTGGCGAGTTGCTGCAGTGCATCTTGTAGATGGTACACACTGCAGCCACGGTGCGCCGGTGGTGGAGGGAGTGAATGTTTAAGGTGGTGGATGGGGTGCCGATCAAACGGGCTGCTTTGTCCTGAATGGTGTCGAGCTTCTTGAGTGTTGTTGGAGCTGCACTCATCCAGGCAAGTGGAGAGTATTCCATCACACTCCTTACTTGTGCCTTGTAGATGGTGGAAAGGCTTTGGGGAGTCAGGGGGTGGGGTGAATAGTGCATATATTGTGATACAAAAGGTATCGTAATTGTGTGGGACAGGCTCGATGGACCAGAGGGTCTGTACCTGTCCGTCATTGTTCATATGTTGGTAGATCAGGAATGTCCCCAGCTCCCACCGCCTGTTTGTGCTGCATTAGCTGATCTCTGACGTTGCAGCAGTCAGCACTACAACTGGCCGTGGCCTCCCTGGCTTAGCCAGGGAGAGGTAAATAGAAAGAAAGGACTTGCATTTACAAAGTGCCTTTCACCACCTCAGGGCATTTTACAGCCAAAGAAGTATTTTTAAAGTGCAGTCGCTGTTGTAATGCAGGAAACGTGGCAATCAAAGTGCGCACAGCACAATCCCGCAAACAGCAATGTGTTTGTCACAAAATAACCTGTTTAAGTGTCGTCGCTGAGGGATAAATATTGACCAGACCAGGGAGAACTCCCCTGCTCTTCTTCGAAATAGTGGCCGTGGGATCTTATACGTCTACCTGAGAGAGCAGACGGGGCCTCGGTTTAAGGTCTCATCCGAAAGACGGCACCGCCGACAGTGCGGCACTCCCTCAGTACTGCACTGGAGCGTCAGCCTAGATTTTTGTGCTCAAGTCTCTGGAGTGGGACTCGAACCCACGACCTTCTGACTCAAGAGGCGAGAGTGAGCCACGGCTGTAGCAATGAGCTGCACGGGTCCCGGGTTCTATTGCCTGTGTGCTGCAGTAGCTGCTCTCGGACGGCGCAGTGGTAAATGGGCGAATAACTGGCCTCGGCATCCCCCGAGTTAGGAAGAGGAAATTCAGCCACGGTTCATGCTGTCCTCCTACTGGTAGGTTCACACACGTGGTCATTGGGGAGGGAGTCCGTGGAACTGCCCCCCCCAGAAAGAGTCAGAGCCTCAAGCAGTGAAGGGGAGAACATGGATGGAAAAAAAAAGTTGAAGGATAACTGACTACGTGAACACCACAAATTAAAAACGGGCGAAGACAGCAACTCCCTCCTCCCAGTGTGCGGGCAGCCTCCTAACTCCTCCTGTACGCCACCCAAAGCAGGAGTCGGTTCCAGGGAGACCGCTGCCTCTCGCGTCTTTACCTTATCCTTCTCGTGAGAGCTCAAGTCAAGCAGCACGTGAAGGTACTGCAGCTGTTTCGAAGGCCGCTTGAAGACCAGGTCCCTCAGCGTCGACATTCCCAGGTAGATGCGAGTCTGCGGGAAAAGGCAAGAGGAGACAAACGTCAGCGCTTCTGAGGTTGCAATAGGATAAGCATTGCTACAAGAGCGCCGGAACGGATCCGTGCCAGTGAAGTGCTGCGTACCTCGTCCTCGCAGTATCTGCGGATCACCTCTAACGCACTGTCTGTGATGGATGGCGCTTCCAGAACCAGCTTGGTAAACAGCCTGATAAAGGAAGATGTGGAGGCAAGCAAAAATATCATTCATAAGAAGTTACAGAAAATATTCCAACCCACATAAACTGGCAAGCACATTTCCTCCTTGCCGCTTGCAAATGGTCCACTGCTGTACTGATGGCACAAGATCCCACCAGCGTGAATTGTGGATATAAACAACAACTTGCATTTATATAGTGCCTTTAACGTAGTAAAACATCCCAAGGTGCTTCACAGGACGAACAAAATTTGACACCGAGCCACATAAGGAGATACGACAGGTGACCAAAAGCTTGGTCAAAGAGGTATGTTACAAGGAGCATCTTAGAGAAAGAGAGAGAGAGGTGGAGAGGTTTAGGGAGGGAATTCCAGAGCTTAGGCAGCTGAAGGCACGGCCGCCAAAGGTGGAGCAATGAAAATCAGGGCTGCACAAGAGGCCAGAATCGGAGGAGCGCATTGGTCTGGGAGGATTGTAGGGCTGGAGGAGGTTACAGAGATAGGGAGGGTCGGGGCCATGGAGGGATTTGAAAACAAGGATGAGAATTTTTAAATTGAGGCATTGCCGGACCGAGAGCCAATGTCGGTCAGCGGGCACGGGGGGTCGATGGGTGAACGGGACTCGGTGCGAGTTAGGATACGGGTGGCAGAGTTCGAGATGAGCTCAAGTTTACGGAGGGTGCATGGTGGGAGGCCGGCCAGGAGAGCATAACAGTTCTTCTGCCGCAAAGCTGCACTCACTTAGCTGAAGGAAAATGAGAAAATAAATTACATCCTAACTTCCTAACCATCAGAATCATCCGTTTTTCTAAGGTTTACTTGAGTAAACATCCACTGCTTAAAAGACTTGCATTTCTATAGCACCTTTCACGACCACCGGACGTCCCAAAGCGCTTTACAGCCAATGAAGTACTTTTTGAAGTGGAGTCACTGTTGTAATGTGGGAAACGCGGCAGCCAATTTGCGCACAGCAAGCTCCCACAAACAGCAATGTGATAATGATCAGATAATCTGTTTTAGAGATGTTGATTGAGGGATAAAGATTGGCCCCAGGACACCGGGGAGAACTCCCCCCTGCTCTTCTTCGAAATAGTGCCGTGGGAACTTTTACGCCCACCTGAGAAAGCGGATGAGGCCTCGGTTTAACGTCTCATCCGAAAGACGGCACCTCCGACAGTGCCGCACTCCCTCAGCACTGCACTGGGAGCGTCAGCCTAAATTCTTGTGCTTAAGTCTGTGGAGCGGGACTTGAACCCACAATCTTCTGACTCAGAGTCGAGAGTGCCACCCACTGAACATTGCTTAGGCCAGCATTCCTCGGCTCCTATCTGGGCAATGGGCAGATCCCTTCCATTATCCATTTAAAACAGAGTACCCAAGGGCTCAGGGAATAATGAGCACTGCCTGGTGTGGCTAGTCAGCCATACAACGCCTCGAAGGTCCCGGGACCCCGTCCCCACTTCCTGCTGAGCACCCGATGGAATGTGCGCTTGCGGCTATCAGATAGAACTGCGATGCCCCCCCGTGGTCAAATAGCCCGCTGATGCTCGCTGTGTCGAGGCTCACGGCATGAAGAATGGCCGCTTGGGCGAGGTACCCCAGAACCACCCTACCCCCAGCAGGAGTTGGGAATGGAGGGGAGCGGAGAAAGCGGGAAAAGCAATCAACAGGTTTTGGTAGCCGGTGACCGAGTGGATTTGCCCCCAACGGGTTACTGACCCGTCCTTCTGGTCCGGTTTCTCCTGCAGTCCCGACAGCAGGCTGGTCAGACACTCGTCGTAATTCTCCAGCGTGCCGTTGGGCCACTGGCTGAGGTACAGGTTGTACTCCTGGTACAGCCACGCGAAGGCAAGGTCGACGCGGCTTCGGATATCCTCCAGGATGAAATCCATCATCTCGCCTTTCATTTTCCCGTCAAACTGCGTCACGAGGCGCGCCAGGATCTTCACACGAATCTGGGTTTAAAAAAAAAAGTCAACAAACTGCATCGTGTGTAAAATTACGAGGGGGCCTTGATAGAGTGGACAGGTCAATAATCGCGATTTAAAGTAATTGGTCGAAGGATTAGAGGGGAGTTGAGGAGAAATTTTCTCCACTCAGAGGGTGGTGGGGGGGTCTGGAACTCACTGCCTGAAAGGGTGGTAGAGGCAGGAACCCTCATCACATTTAAAAAGCACTTGGATGTGCACTCGAAGCGCCGTAACCTGCTGTGCTGATTAGTTGCAGCTCCAGCAAAAACTGCAAGCAGGAGGCCGCTCACAGTTTAGCCAGAGACGAACAGAGTATTCTGACCCGTGCTCACAAGCCGTTTCGCGCATCGACCTCAAACCACCACTGCCCGAACTCGCCCACTAAGACAGCCGCCATTATTAGGCCCAGTATTTTAAAAGAAACTCGGCGTTTTTATCTGCACTGTTCTGCCTGGAAGATCAGCACAAACACTAATTTCTCTCACTCTCTCTTGTCAAGATGTTGTTCCCAATACCAACTTAAGTTATATCCTCTGTCGCCAATTTAATTACGTAGAATTCACAGCACAGAATCAGGCCATTCGGGTCCAACTGGTCCGTGCCGGTGTATATGCTCCACACGAGCCTCCTCCCACACCCTACTTCATCTCACCCGATCAGCATAAAAACAAACTTACATTTATATAGCGCATTTAACGTCGCAAAATGGCCCAAGGCGCTTCACAAGAGCGATATCAACAATAGCATTCTTGACACCGAGCCACAGAAGGAGATAGCAGGACAGGTGACCAAAAGCTTGGTCAAAGAGGTAGGTTTTAAGGAGCAGCTTAAAAGGAGGAGAGAGAGGTAGAGAGGCGGAGAAGTTTAGGGATGCAATTTCAGAGCTTAGAACCCAGGCAGCTGAAGGCACAGCCGCCAATGGTGGAGCGATGGAAACTGGGGATGCGCAAGAGGCCAGAATTGAAGGAGCGCAGAGATCTCTGAGGTTTGTAGGGCTTCTATTCCTTTCTACCTCATGTACCTATCTAGCTTCCCCGTAAATGCATCTGTGCTATTCACCTCAACTACTAATTTCCTGCCTGTTTTTATTCATCTGTACCATTTACTATTTTGCAGTCAGATATACAAGTCGAAACTTCCCTAAACTTTCCACATGGCTTATACTTAAGCTTGGAACAAGTCTTAAGAAAGAAAGACTTGCACTTCTATAGCGCCTTTCACAACCTCAGGACGTCCCAAAGCGCTTTACAGCCAATGAAGTACTTTTTGAAGTGTAGTCACTGTCGTAATGTGGGAAACGCGGCAGCCAATTTGTGCACAGCAAGCTCCCACAAACAGCAATGTGATAATGACCAGATAATCTGTTTTTGTGATGTTGATTGAGGGATAAATATTAGCCAGGACACCGGGGATAACTCCCCCTGCTCTTCTTCGAAATAGTGTCATGAGATCTTTTATGTCCACCTGAGAGGGCAGGCGGCACCTCGGCTTAACGTCTCATCCGAAAGACGGCACCTCCGACAGAGCAGCACTCCCTCAGAACTGCCCTGGAGTGTCAGCCTAGATTTTTGTGCTCAAGTCTCTGGAGTGGGACTTGAACCCACGACCTTCTGACTCAGAGGCGAGAGCGCCGCCCACTGGGTCACGGCTGAGTCGTGCGGCTCTCAGTTTCGTGAAGTGGAGACCACAGTATCCAAGTGAGCTCTGCCCCTGTGCCTTGCACAGCCCCAGCATAACCTCTGCAGACTTGTACACTGTGACTGTAACTATACATCCCAGCACTCCAGTGCATTTAATTGGTTTACCCAGTTATAAACAAATGCTTGGATTAGATAGGATTGCACAGCCATGGCATGAAGTGCACAGAGGTTACAGGTACAGCAAACAATTTGGAAAGCAAATGGTATTTTAGCCTTTATTGCAAGGGGGTTGGAGTACAAGAGTAAAGAAGTCTTGCTGCAAATATTTACTTTGGTGAGACCACATCTGGAGTACTGTGCACAGTTTTGGTCTCCTTACCTAAGGAAGGATATACTTGCCTCAGAGAGGGTGCAACAAAGGTTCACTAGACTGATTCCTGGGATGAGAGGGTTGTCCTATGAGGAGAAATTGAGTAGATTGGGCCTATACTCTCTGGAGTTTAGAAGAATGAGAGGTGATCTCATTGAAACGTATAAAATTCTTAGAGGGCTTGACAGGATAGATGCTGTTTCCCCTGGCTGGAGAGTCTAGGGGTCACAGTCTCAGAATAAGAGGTCGGCCATTTAGGACTGAGATGAGGAGAAATTTCTTCACTCAGAGGGTGGTGAATCTTTGGAATTCTCTACCCCAGAGGGCTGTGGAGGCTCAGTCGTTGAGTATATTCAAGACTGAGATCGATAGATTTTTGGACTCTAGGGGAATCGAGCGATACGGGGATCGGGTGGGAAAGTGGAGTTGAGGTTGAAGATCAGCCATGATCTTATTGAATGGCGCAGTGGGCTCGAGGGGCCGTATGGCCTACTTCTGATCCTATTTCTTATGTCCCCATACAGAAGCAGAGGCCACAGCCGGTTAAAAGTAATGCACGTTACCGGTCCAGCTCCACCTCGCGCCACCGCTTTCTCAGAGTTGAGGATGCGCTGCACGGCTCCGATCTTCAACTTGTCGATCTTGTCCACAGGCAGCTGCTGCACCACATCGCCCAGTCGGAAAACCTTCTTCCGTCCGCTCTGCCCCAGCGGCCTGAAAAACGACATACAAGCAATCAGCTGGTGGGAGGGACCCAATCTGCCCGCACCCGGGTACTGGTAAAACAGCCCAGTGACGCGCCTACAGGTTACAAAATGCTTCGGCTCGCAGCTCCCGTTAGGACTCTGCGGGTTCAGAATAACGTTACCATCGATCTCGGGAAAGAAGGTCCCAGACCAATGTTGAGTTAGCCGAACTCTGCCAGGGCGGCAAATGGCCTCAATGCCCCACGACTAGTAATTGGGGAAAGAACACACCCCGACAGTGAAACCAAAACACGGGGAGCCCTCCATGGCCTTGTCCCTCCCTATCTCTGTAGCCTCCTCCAGTCCTATAACCTGGAGATCTCTGCGCTCCTCTTGCGCAGCCCCGATTTCCTACGCTCCACCGTTCCTTCAGCCGCCTGGGCCCTAAGCTCTGGAATTCCCTCCCTAAACCTCTCCACCTCTCTCTCCTCTAAGACGCTCCTTAAAACCTACCTCTTTGACCAAGCTTTTAGCCACTTGTCCTAACATTTCTACGTGGCTCTGTGTCAAACTGTGTCTGGTAACACTCCTGTGAAGCACCTTGGGACATTTGACTACATTAAAAGGCACTATATAAATGCAAGTTGTTGTTGTTGTTGAGCCTGGCTGTGGAACACACCGCAATAGTGCAACCAATATGCCAGGGCTTGGTGGAGAACACACCCCAATATTAGCACATCATCCACCACCTTAAACATTCACTTCCTCCACCACCGGCGCACCGTGGCTGCAGTGTGTACCATCTATAAGATGCACTGCAACAACTCTCCAAGGCTTCTTCGACAGCACCTCCCAAACCCACGACCTCTACCGCCTAGAAGGACAAGGGCAGCTGGCGCATGGGAACACCACTACCTCCAAGTTCCCCTCCAAGTCACACACCATCCTGACTTGGAAATATATCGGCCGTTCCTTCATCGTCGCTGGGTCAAAATCCTGGAACTCCCTCCCTAACAGCACTGTGGGAGTACTTTCACCACACGGACTGCAGCGGTTCAAGAAGGCGGCTCACCAGCACCTTCTCGAGGGCAATTATGGATGGGCAATAAAATGCTGGCCTTGCCAGTGACGCCCACATCCCGTGAATGAATTTTTAAAAAATAGTGTAACCAATACACGAGGAGCCTGGTGCGGGAACGCTCCCCAATAGTGTAACCAATTCAGAGCCAGGCTCCCGTGCAACACACCCAAATGAGCGCCTACTTCCCAAACTGGTACACTGACCACTTACCGTGACTGATTTGACGGCAAAATCGGTTCTGGCCGGCGCTTCACTTGTATCTCCTCTTCCTTTGTGGGCTGTGCAAAAGGAGCCGGTGCTCCGACGACGGAGATAGCTTGGCCGTGCCGCATCGTGGAGTAGCGCCGCTTGATGACCAGCCCTTCCGCCTTAACGTCCCTCCCCTGTTTCAGGTCCTCATCTGACTGGAGCTTCAACTGGTCGACTCCTGAGGGTGAAGCAAGCGGCCGGTGAGAACGGCCACCTCTCAAAGAACAGGAATCACAACTGCACCCAAAAGGCTGCCATTCGCCCTCCAGCTGAATCCGATCAGCGCTGCCACCCGGAGCGTGGTCGATGCCACAAAAGCCCGGCAGTTTGTACCCTCCAGAGACCCGAGCACAAAATCCAGGCTGACACTGCAGTGCAGTACTGAAGGAGTGCTGCACAGTCAGAGGTGCCGTCAAACCGAGGCCCCCGTCTGTCCTCTCAGGTGGACGTAAAAGATCCCACGGCACTATTTCGAAGAGCTGGGGAGATCCCCCCCCCCCTGGTGTCCTGGCCAATATTTATCCCTCAACCGACATCTCCAAAACAGATGATCTGGTCATTATCTCATTGCTGTTTGTGGGATCTTGCTGCGAGAAAATTGGCTGCTGCGTTTCCTACATTACAACAGTAACTAAACTTCAAATGCAACGCATAAATGCAAGTTCTTTCTTTTCGTCCCCCCTAGAGGACCTCTTAGACAAACATCTCTCCAAATTTTCATTCTTAGCCCAATTTACATAAATAAGTATATCGACGAACATCAAAAATGATTTAAAGAAATGATCTCTGCTACAGTGACACTTCGGTTGTTTGTGGTATCATCTGTCCACATTCCTGCATTACCTAGTGATGGAACAGCAGTAGTTCTGGGGTAGAAGCTATGCTGCAGCTATACAAAGCCCTGGTTAGACCACACCTGGAGCACTGTGAGCAGTTCTGGGCACCACACCTTAGGAAGGATATATTGGCCTTGGAGGGAGTGCAGCGTAGATTTACCAGAATGGTACCCAGACTCCAAGGGTTAAATTACAAGGAGAGATTACAACAAACTAGGGATGTATTTCATGGAATTTAGGTGGTGATTTGATCAAGTTTTCAAGATATTAAGGGGAACTGATAGGATAGATAGAGAGAAACTATTTCCCCTGGTTGGGGAGTCTAGGACTAGGGGACAAAGTCTAAAAATTAGAGCCAGGCCTTTCAGGAGTGAAGTTAGGAAACACTTCTACACACAAAGGGTGGTAGAAGTTTGGAAACTCTCTTCCGCAAATGGCAACTGAGGCTAGATCAGTTGTTCATTTTAAATCGGAGATTGATTTAACCAAAGGTACTAAGGGATCTGAGCAAAGGTGGGTATATGGAGTTAGGTCACAGATCAGCCATGATCTCATTGAATGGCAGAACTGTCTCGAGGGGCTGAATGGCCTCCTCCAGTCCTATGACCATCTCACTGATGTTTGGCTGTGCACTGCTAGGGCGCGTGGCAGCCCGTACGCAGCACGCCACTGGAGCAACAGAAGTTTAATACAGACGGGTTTGGGATCGTGCGGGTACTTGGCCGGAAGGTCAGCAACCTGAGACGTTGACCCTGTTTCTCTCGCCACAGATGCTGCCCGACCCTGCTGAGTGTTTCCAGCATTTTCAGTTTTTATTTCAATTTTACAGGATTTCACTTTTGTATGAAAGGACTTCCCCAGTGACTGAGGGTAGTTTTCATCTTGTACGCAGTCACTGGGATATACACGCACTGCAGGTTTCCGTCAATAAAATGCACCAGTTATAGCTGGCAACACCGACCCCAGCCTCCAAAGGCCACCCAACTAAGGTGGCAACAGGAAAATATCAGACGGGGATAAAACCCACTTGCGGACTTTTTGCTAATGGGCACTGATGCTGGTCTATCCGACGGGCCCCGACTTTTCCGCCGTTACCTGGTCCGAGACCTGCTGATGTCATCTGCGTGGCCATGAGGCGGGCCAAGTGTTTGATCTGAGCGTCCGTCCCTGCCGACTCCACCGGCGTGTAGGTAGCCTGGAAGGAGGCTGGCATCACGTCTGGGAGGTAGACCATGCTGATCAGCACCTGAAACAAGACACGGGGAGTGAGCTCGCCGCAGGGCCCCGCACTGCACACAGCCAGAAATACGGTCGGTCATCAACGCTCCCCTGTCTGGAGGTCCTGCGCTTACCGGCTTTTGAATGGGAGATTCGGCGCATTTTGAATGGGCCTGCGCAGGCCCGTTAAAGGGACTGGCACCCCCCAAAAAATTAGGGGGAACATGTCGGGCATGTTTGATTGGCGCCCCGTCCACCACCTTAAACATTCACTCCCTCCACCACCGGCGCACCATGGCTGCAGTGTGTACCCATCTACAAGATGCACTGCAGCAACTCGCCAAGGCTTCTTCGGCAGCACCTCCCAAACCCGCGACCTCTACCAGCTAGAAGAACAAGGGCAGCAGGCGCATGGGAACACCACCGCCTCCAAGTTCTCCTCCAAGTCACCCACCATTCCTGACCTGGAAATCTATCGGCCGTTCCTTCATCGTCGCTGGGTCAAAATCCTGGAACTCCCTCAACAGGCACTGTGGGAGTACCTTCACCGCACACGGACTGCAGCGGTTCAAGAAGGCACCTTCTCAAAGGGCAATTGGGGATGGGCAATAAATGGTGGCCTTGCCAGCGATGCCCACATCCCAGGAACGAATAAAAAAAGTACCTTAAGACCCCGCAATCTTTTAAGAATATTGCAGAGAAATTATAACAGAAATAGGCCGTTCGGCCCAACCAGCCCGTGTTGGCCTTATCCTCCATACGAGCAGTATTCCCAATCCAATGTTCCAGCTATGTTCCCAAATCCCTTCCACCAATAACATAGAAAAACATCCCTTTCTTAAAAGCTGAAATAGCCTCTGCTTCAATCGCTAACTTCAGCAGTACCATCTTGTGTAAAAAAAAAATCTCCAGGTTTCTGTCCTAAATCGCTTATATTTAATCTTGTAGCTATAATCCCCCTCACTTTAAGCACCTCAATCACTCAGTCTGTTTCTCTCGGCTCTGTGCCATCCCTTCATACTTTTAAACATCTCTTGTCAAATCATCCTTCATTTTCTCTCTTAACAAAAGAAGCCCCAGTTTTTCCAAGCCTTTCTTTGTATTTGGTCTTCCTCATACCAGGCAGCATCCGAGTGAATCCGCGCTGGACCCTCTCTATTGCCTCAGCATCCTTCCTACAGCGTGGAGCTCAAAGCTGCACACACTACTCCAACTGAGGTCCTTACCAACTCACCATGACATCGCAACTTTCATACTCGATATCACTTGCCATAAAACCCAGTATTCCATGCATTTTTATGGCCTTATGGCTTTTAATGTGCTGTGAACTCGAACCCCCCCCAAATTCCTCTGCTCTTCCATATCATACACCTTACAGTATAATTATTTTTTTTTAACCAAAATGTGCATTCCATCAGCACTTTTTTATAATCCATTCCACCAGTTTATCAATGTGGGGTACGGTAGCATAGTGGTTATGTTACTGGACTAGTAATCCGGAGGCCTGGACTAATGATCCGGAGACGTGAGTTCAAATCCCACCACGGCAGCTGGGGAATTTAAATTCAGTTAATTAAATAAATCTGGAATTAAAAAAAATCAGTAATGAAACTACCAGATTGTCATAAAAACCCATCTGGTTCACTAATGCCCTTCAGGGAAGGCAATCTATCGCCCTTACCCGGTCTGGCCTATATGTGAATCCAGACCCACAGCAATGTAAACTGCCCTGTGAACTGCCCTAGCAAACCAACTCAGTTGTATTCAAGAAGGCCGCTCACCACCACCACGACCTTCTCGAGGGCAGTTAGGGATGGGTAATAAATGCTGGCCTTGTTGGGGATGTCCACATCCCATGAATTAATTTTTTTATTTTTTTTTAAGTTCGCTTGCAGCTACCTTTGGTCCTCGAGAATTTACTCTGCTTATTTTAGTATGATCTGCAAATTTGGACACACCTGCCTCGATCCCTGTATCCAAATCATTGACATACATGGTGAACAGACGCAGTTCCAGACTGGAACCCTGTGGGACACCGCTGCCCACTTTCTTTCCAACCACTCAGAAACTCCCCCTTAATCCTACTCTCGGTTTCCTCCCTTCTGACCAGCTTCTGATCCAATCTGCCACCCTCCCCCTAATTCCATAGTCTCCTGTGCAGTGCCCTGTGAAGGGCTTTCTGAAAGTCCATGTACACGACATCCACCGCATTTTCCCCACCCAGCGTATCCGTCACCGCCTCAAAAGAACTTGAGCAGTTTCTCAAGCGCAATCCTCCTTTCAAAATCCGGGCTAGCTGCATGTCATTATTTTTAGAAATTTCCTCTTTCATTAAAGATTCCAAAATGGACCCTCCCACAGATGTTAAACTAACTGGCCTCGAATTACCCGGGTTAGCTCGGTCTCCCTTTTTGAAAATGGATATTACATTGGCCGCTCTCCAGTCCTCCGACGCACATCCACTCTCAATAGAAACCCGAAATATAATTTCTAGGGCCTCCGCTATTTCTTCCCCCGATTCCCTCAGGATTCTTATGTGTAGCCAGTCAGGTCCTGGCAATTTGAACTTAACTAACTTCTCTTAACACTTTCCTTTTATTCATTGTAATATCGCTCATCTTGCTTTTAATCAATTCAGGATCTAGCTCCTCCCCGACAACCTTCTCTTTCGTAAATACAGTCGGACGCTGCGATGGCGAGAGGGTCTTTTAACAGGGGTGAGCCAGGATGGGTTGAATGGTCTTCCTCATCCGTGTCCATCCTGCGACTGTGGCCCATTCAAATCAGAGCTCTGCCACATTTGAACAGCACCCAAGTTGGAGTACAAGAGTAAAGAAGTCTTGCTGCAATTATATAGGGCTTTGATGAGACCACAGCTGGAGTACTGTGTACTGTTTTGGTCTCCGTACCCAAGGAAGGATATACTTGCCTTAGAGGGAGTGCAATGAAGGTTCACGAGACTGATTCCTGGGTTGGGGAGACTGTCCTATGAAGAGAGATTGAGTAGACTAGGCCGATATTCCATAGAGTTTAGAA
The DNA here is from genome assembly GCA_030390025.1 of Squalus acanthias. Lineage (NCBI taxonomy): Eukaryota > Metazoa > Chordata > Chondrichthyes > Squaliformes > Squalidae > Squalus > Squalus acanthias. The sequence continues at coordinate 10,654,636 of CM059451.1, read as the reverse complement.
AAATGAGAGGTGATCTGATTGAAACGTATAAAATTCTTAAGGGGCTCGACAGGGTAGATGCTGGGAGGATGTTTCCCCTGGCTGGGAAGTCTAGAGCTAGGGGTCGCAGTCTCAGAATAAGGGGTCGGCCATTTAGAACTGAGATGAGAAATTTCTTCACTCAGAGAGGGTGGTGAATCTTTGGAAATCTCTACCCCAGAGGGCTGTGGATAGAACATAGAACATTACAGCACAGTACAGGCCCTTCGGCCCTCGATGTTGTGCCGAGCATTGTCCGAAACCAAGATCAAGCTATCCCACTCCCTATCATTCTGGTGTGCTCCATGTGCTTATCCAATAACCGCTTGAAAGTTCCTAAAGTGTCCGACTCCACTATCACAGCAGGCAGTCCATTCCACACCCCAACCACTCTCTGAGTAAAGAATCTACCTCGGACATCCCTTCTATATCTCCCCCCATGCACCTTATAGTTATGCCCCCTTGTAACAGCTACATCCACCCAAGGAAATAGTCTCTGAACATCCACTCTATCTATCCCCCTCATCATCTTATAAACCTCTATTAAGTCGCCTCTCATCCTCCTCCGCTCTAAAGAGAAAAGCCCTAGCTCCCTCAATCTTTCCTCATAAGACCTCCCCCCCAAACCAGGCAGCATCCTGGTAAATCTCCTTTGCACACTTTCCAATGCTTCCACGTCCTTCCTATAGTGAGGTGACCAGAACTGCACACAATATTCCAAATGTGGTCGCACCAAGGTCCTGTACAGTTGCAGCATAACCTCACGGTTCTTAAACTCAAACCGCTTGTTAATAAACGCTAACACACTATAGGCCTTCTTTACTGCTCTATCCACTTGAGTGGCAACCTTCAGAGATCTGTGGATATGAACCCCCCAGATCCCTCTGTTCCTCCACGTTCCTCAGAACCCTGCCGTTGACCCTGTAATCCTTATTCAAATTTGCCCTACTAAAATGAATCACCTCGCACTTATCAGGGTTAAATTCCATCTGCCATTTTTCAGCCCAGCTCTGCATCCTATCAATGTCTCTTGCAGCCTACAACTGCCCCTCCACCTCATCCACTGCTCCACCAATCTTGGTGTCATCAGCAAATTTACTGATCCACCCTTCAGTCCCCTCCTCCAAGTCATTGATAAAAATCACAATGGATGCTCAGTCGTTGAGTATATTCAAGGCTGAGATCAATAGATTTTTGGATACTAACGGAACCAAGGGATATGGGAATAGTGCAGGAAAGGGGAGTTGAGGTAGATCATCAGTCATGATCTTATTGAATGGCGGAGCAGGCTTGAAGGGCCAAATGGCCGACTCCTGTTCCTGTTCCTATTTCTTATGTTCTTAAGCTCAGAGCCGCAGAAAATGAATCACAAAACGTACAGCAATAAATACAGGGCATCCTTTTCAACAAGGATTTTCCTGAAGGGAACAGAGAAGGTTTTCCCTTTGACAGTATGTTAGCTGATGCAACGCTCCCGGGGACCCAACAACAACCAGCACACTGGACGAACACAGCTTCAGTCACAGCAGCCTAGTTAATCCTGCACTCACCAGATTCGCCACGTTCTCTGGCGAGAGCAGCGGCATTAGAAACTGCGCCGTGACATCAATGGCAGACTGCGTGCTCTGGGACGAAGATGGTTTCGGAGCGGAAGCTGCCGCTTGTTCAAGATCCTTGTCTTCATCATCCTCGCCTAGTGGCTCTGTCCGGAAAACAAAAGGTCAGTCAATAGACACAGCACTTACCATCTGCACACAAAAGGCAACAATCCTTTAAGTGTCAGCCCGTGGCTCGGTGGGTCAGCACCCTCGCCCGAGTCAGAAGGTTGTGGGTTCGAGTCCCACTCCAGAGGCTTGAGAACAAAAATCTCGGCTGACGCTCCGAGTTTAGTACTGAGGGAGCGCTGCATTGTCCGAGGTGCCGTCTTTTAGAGGAGACCTTAAACCGAGGTCCCGTCTGCCCTTTAAGGTAGTCAACATTTATCTCATTGCTGTTTCTGGGACCTTGCTGTGCGCAAACTGGCTGCCGCGTTTCCTACATTACAACAGTGACTACACTTCAAAAAGTACTTCACTGGCTGTAAAGCGCTTTGGGACGTCCTGAAAGGCGCTATATAAATGTAAGTCTTTTTTCTTTCCTCTCAGACTTGGCCCTGTTTGACTAAGAAAGCCTGGGGGGGGCGAGGGGGGGGTCTCCGATGGAAACCAGAAAAACAAAGTGGAGCTCAGATCTCGAGGGGAGGTGGAGTTTTTTTCTTTCTTTTTATTCATTCATGGGATGTGGGCGTCGCTGGCAAGGCCGGCATTTACCGCCCGTCCCTAATCGCCCTCGAGAAGGTGGTGGTGAGCCGCCTCCTTGAACCGCTGCAGTCCGCGTGGTGAAGGTGCTCCCACAGCGCTGTTAGGGATTTTGACCCAGCGACGATGAAGAAACGGCCCGATATACTTCCAAGTCAGGATGGTGTGTGACTTGAAGGGGAACTTGGTGTTCCCACGTGCCTGCTGCCCTTGTCCTTCTCGGTGGTAGAGGTCACGGATTTGGGAGGTGGGGGTTGGAAAGGTGAGAAGACAAAAAAAACTTTAGCCAAACCTCGAAGAAGGGAAGCAGCAGTTGCTGAGAGTGTGGGGTAATCAGCCTGCACCGGTGATTCAAACTGGTTTCCCACCTATGTTTCCTGGAACTTTTTTTTGGCCCCGCGCGGCCCCTTTAAGGGGCTGCACGGGCCATTCAAAATACCTTATATGCGTGGTTTTTACACTGAAATGCCGGCAAGCTGGCTGCGCGAGTACCCTCGGAGCACTGCGCACCTTGGAGTGTCAGCTGTGGCTCAGTGGGTAGCACACTCGCCTCTGAGTCAGAAGGTTGTGGGTTCAAGTCCCACTCCAGGGACTTGATCACAAAATCTAGGCTGACACTCCCAGTGCAGTGCTGAGGCAGTGCTGCACTGTCGGAGGTGCCGTCTTTCGGATGAGACGTTAAACCGAGGCCCCGTCTGCTCTCTCAAGTGGATGTAAAAGATCCCACGGGACTATTTCAAAGAGGAGCGGGGGGAGTTATCCCCGGTGTCCTGGCCAATATTTATCCCTCAACCAACATCACAAAAACAGATTATCTGGTCATTATCACATTGCTGTTTGTGGGAGCTTGCTGTGCGCAAATTGGCTGCCGTGTTTCCCACATTACAACAGTGACTACACTTCAAAAAGTACTTCATTGACTGTAAAGCGCTTTGAGACGTCCGGTGGTCGTGAAAGGCGCTATAGAAATGCAAGCCTTTCTTTCTTATCGGAACTGCTTCCCATCCCATGAGATGGAACCATTGCTGTGGAGGCGCGTCGGGTTGAGGTATTCCGCTGTCGAACTGCCCCCCTTTACCGATCTTGATTTTCTTCATGCCCTGGTCCGTCTCCTCTCGATGCCGCTTTCGCACGTCCTTCAGGTTGGGCATGTTGCGGGCGATCTCCTGCTGCTGCGTGCCGAGGTCCAGGAGCAGCGTGGTGATCTGGGCGTGGAACTCGAAGGAGGACGGGTGCTTTAGCACGCTCAGCAGGTGCAGCTTCAGGTTCTTCCGCACGCTGCTGACCTGCGACTTTGCCAGCGTCGGTGGCAGATTCGCTGAAATCAAAAAAAAAAAACCAGACGGGAATAATACGACGGCCACTCAGGCTGAGGAGAGACCAGGCTCTTTTTTTTTTTTTAATTTGTTCACGGGATGTGGGTGTCGTTGGCAAGGCCAGCATTTACTGCCCGTCCCTATTTGCCCTCAAGAAGGTGGTGGTGAGCCGCCTTCTTGAATAAGTGGCTTGCCATTTTAGAGGGCAGCCACATTTCTGTCACATATCGGCCAGACCGGGTAAGGGCGGCAGATTTCCTTCCCTAAAAGGACATTAGTGAACCAGATGGGTTTTTACGACAATCCGGTAGTTTCATGATCACCGTTACTGATATTAGCTTTTTATTCCAGATTTATTTAATTAACTGAATTTAAATTCCCCAGTGGTGGGATTTGAACTCACGTCTCCGGATCCTTAGTCCAGGTCTCTGGATTACTAGCCCAGTAACATAACCACTATGGCTACCGTACTCACAATCAGGAGAAAGTAGCTCACCAGACTGACAGCACGCACTAATCTTCGAGGCGTGTGAATCCAGGGGCCTGGCAAGCACCAGCTTCGAATCAGACGGAGCTGGTGCTGAGGATGCCAGCTCACAGCGGAGGGGGGCAGGTGGCCGAGAGGCAAAATTCCCCAACTAGTGATTCATAAGCTGGAGCAAAAACAGGGAGAAATGCTACTCAACACCAGACACTCAAGCAAAATTAAAGGAGCACGCACTTTGCCGACTTTCAAAAGAATATCCAAGGGAAAGGCTGGGCTCTTGCTGAATTTCCCCAATAAATACAAGGAAGTTGAGCACTTTGAACTCCGTCAGTTGTGGCTCGGTGGGTAGCACTCTCACCTCAGAGTCAGAGGTCGTGGGTTCAAGTCCCAGAATCGCTAGGCTGACGCTCCCAGAGCAGCGCCGAGGGAGTGCTGCACTGTCGGAGGTTGTCTCTTTCGGGCGAGATGTTAAACCGAGGCCCCGTCTGCGTGGACGTGAAAGATCCCGCAACACTATTTCGAAGAGCGGCGGGGGGGAGTTCTCCCAATATTTAATCCCTCAACCGACATCACTTTAAAGCAAAAAGATCAAATCGTCATCTGGTTGCTGTTTGTGGGAGCTTGCTGTGCGCAGATCGGCTGCCGCGTTTCCCACATTGCAACAGTGACTGCACTTCAAAAAGTACTTCATTGGCTGCAAAGCGCTTTGCGACGTCCTGAGCGCATGTATAAATGCGAGTCTTTATCTCTTTCAATGTCCTCACCGTGAAGGGTCTCGTAGGCCTGGATCACCTCGGACATGTACATGGGACGTTGCTTCGCGATGGTTGCCAAGGAGCCCAGCGCGGCAGTCAGGTTGATGCTGGAGATGGCGGGGTGGACCATGAATTTTAACAGCTGATCCAGTGCCATTTTACCCTCTTCCTGAAGCATGCCTGGAAAAGAAGCAGGCCACAAAATATCAGCGAGATTCCCAGCCTCAGCAGACGGCTCCAGAGCTGGGAGTTCAACAATTTCAGACCATAACCGCTGCCCCTATCTTTTTTCCCCCCATTTTTTTTCTCTCTCTCCCAGCTGTCTCTCATTCTGTCAGTGCCATTTACACTTCATCTCGAGCCATCTTTTGTTTCTTAACTTGTCCCATTACCATCTCCTTTTGCCTTGCACCATCATCCCTTTTGTCTCTTAATCTCTACTGCCTTCCATCTTATGGTGAGAAGTCGCACACCACCAGGTTATAGTCCAACAGCTTTATTTGAAATCACAAGCTTTCGGAGCGCTGCTCCTTCGTCAGGTGAAGTGAAGAGATGCATATAGGCACAGCATATATAGTCAGAGAACACTGCCAGATGATTACAGTTAATCTTTCTAACTGCCCTTTATCACACATCCTATCACAGACCTTCCCTTTTGTTCTTTCCTCCCCTCCCCCCCTTTCCCTGCCCCTACACTTGCTTAAAAACCTGTTCCTTCTCCAGCTTTTTCCAGTTCTGACGACGGGTCATCGACCTGAAACGTTCACTCTGTTTCTCGCTCCACAGATGCTGCCTGACCTGCTGAGTGTTTCCAGCATTTTCTGTTTTTATTCCAGAGCTGGGAGCCCTGTCGTGAAACATAGTTCTTTTGCAAACTTGCAACTGTAAAAAGTGTTGAAATCCAGCAGTTAAAGTACCAGGACAGCAATTCCACTTCCTCTGTCCCCTGATTCCTCCTTGCCCTCCACACAATTAATTCCCAAAGAGAAACTGGGAATGGGCACGCTACCTGCACCCAAGACCAGGGTTACAAACACCAGAGTGCTGCAGCAGGAGGGTTGATAAGCAGAGGGCACAGATTTAAGATCATTGGCAAAAGAACCAGAGGGGGGGATTGGGACAATTTTTTTTTTTTTTAAACGGAGCGAGTTATGATCTGGAACGCGCTGCCGGAAAGGCTGGTGGAAACCGATTCAATAGTAACTTTGAAAAGGGAATTGGATAAATACCTGAAAAGGAAAAATTTGCAGGGCTATGGGGAAAGAGCGGGGGAGTGGGACTAATCGATAGTTCTTTCAAAGATGGGCCGAATGGTCTCCTTCTATGCGGTAAGATTCTATTCCAATGATTGCGCCACTGAATCACATTTTGGTAAGAAAAATAAGGCGGTCACATGTTACTTGGAAAATAAGAATCTAAATGGGGAAAGAGGAGCAAAGGGATCTGGGAGTACAAATACACAAATCACTAAAAGTTGCGACTAGAGGCCATCAATATAAGATAGTCACCAAGAAATCGGGAATTCAGAAGAAACCTCTTTACCCAGAGAGTGGTGAGAATGTGGAGCTCGCTACCACAGGGAGTGGTTGAGGCGAATAGTATAGATGCATTTAAGGGGAGGCGAGACAAACATATGAGGGAGAGGGGAATAGAGGGTTACGCTGATAGAGTTAGATGAGGAAAGACGGGAGGAGGCTCGAGTGGAGCATAAACGCCGGCATGGACTGGTTGGGCCGAATGGCCTGTTTCTGTGCTGTATATTCTCTGTAATTCTATCTATACACGTACAAGAGCTCCAGCTTGGAGTACTGTGTGCAGTTCTGGTCGCCATATTATAAAAAGGATAATAAAGTGTGGCCTAACCAAGGTTCGATACCAGTTTAACTTCTCAACTTTTCAATTCTATCCCCCTAGAAATAAACCCTAGTGCTTGGTTGGCCTTATTGACCTGCGTCGCAACTTTTAGTGATTTGTACCATCCTCAGACACTCCAATTCGAAATCATGCATCACCCAGCCATCCCCTCAACTGAACAACAGGCAAGGGCTGAGTGACAGCAGAATATACCACTTAAGTCCATCCATTGGGCCTGGCCTCGTATCCAACCCGAAGCATACAGGTTTGGTGAGTAGGTGGCTCAGACCCGCAGTGGGATCACCACCCTATCCCTTGACTTATTACTTCATTTTTTTTTAATTCATTCATGGGATGTGGGCCAGCATTTATTGCCCGTCCCTATTTGCCCTCGAGGAGGTGGTGGTGAGCCGCCTTCTTGAATAAGTGGCTTGCCATTTCAGAGGGCAGTTAAGAGTCAACCACATTTGTGTCACATATAGGCCAGACCGGGTAAAGACGGCACATTTCCTTCCCTGAACCAGATGGGTTTTTGCGTCAATCCGGTAGTTACACGGTCACCATCACTAGCTTTTTATTCTAGATTTATTTAATTAACTGAATTTAAATTCCCCAGCTGCCGTGGTGGGATTTGAACTCATGTCTCTGGATCATTAGTCCAGGCCTCTGGATTACTAGCCCAGTGACATTACCACTATGCTACCATTCCCTTGACGTATTATTTCATAGCCAGTCGCAAGCTGTTCTGCAGGGTACCCACTGGCTTTGATGTAAGAGTGATCCTTCACAATGCGATCCAGGCTAATGTCATTCTCCTGCCGTTTGGGGACATCCGAATCAGGGGTCCGAGGCGACAGCGTGATAATCAGGCTCTCGATGAACTTGATGGCATGAGTGCGGATTCCATCATTATCGGAGTCCAGCATCAAGACGATTTCGTCCTTCATGGCACTGACCATGTCCCAGCATGCCTCCTCCAGTTCACTGATGACCTTTGACTTCACCATCCACTGATAAAAGAAAAGAACCATGGGTTAAAACCCTCCCCGCAGAAAAAACCACCGGATATTTACCCCATCTAGACTCGGGCATATACAACAACAACAACAAATTGCATTTACATAGCGCCTTTAACGTAGTAAAACAGCCCAAGGCGCTTCACAGGGGCGTTAGGAAACAAAATTTGACACCGAGCCACATAAGGAGAAATTAGGACAGGCAGCCAAAAGCTTGGTCAAAGAGGGAGGTTTTAAGGAGCGTCTTAAAGGAGGAGAGCGAGGCGGAGAGGTTTAGGGAGGGAATTCCAGAGCTTAGGGGCCCAGGCAGCTGAAGGCACGGCCGCCAATGGTGGAGCGATGGAAATCGGGGATGCACAAGAGGCCAGCAGAGGGGGGTAGAGAGGAGGCATGTCGACTGCTCACACATTACACTGTTAAATGGTGAAAATAGCCACGGTGATTCCACAACCCTCCAAGAACTCTGCATTCCTCCAGTCTGGACACTGAGCCCACTTCCTTCGCCCAGCCTTTGGCAGCCGAGCTTTCAGCCCCCTAGGCCCTAAGCTATGGAATCTCTTCCCTAAACCTCTCCGTCTCTCCAACTACTTAAAACCTACCTCTTTGACCAACCTTTTAGTCACCTGTCCTAATACTTCCTTCTTTGGCTTGGTGTCCTCCTGTAGAATCATAGAACGATACGGCACAGGAGCAGGCCATTCGGCCCATTGTGCCTGTGCTAGTTCTTTGGAAGAGCTGTCCAATTAGTCCCACTACCCCTGCTCTTTCCCCACAACCCTGCAATTGTTTCCTTTTTTAAGTATTTATCCAATTCCCTTTTGAAAGTTACTATTGAATCTGCTTCCACTGGCCTTTCAGGCAGCGCGTTCCAGATCACGACAACTCGCTGCGTAAAAGAATAAAGTGTCTCCTCCTTTCTCCCCCTCTGGCTCTTTTGCCAATTATCTTAAATCTGTCTCCTCTGGTTACCGACCCTCCTGCCAGTGGAAACAGTTTCTCCTGATTTACTCTTTCAAAACACAGTCATGATTTTGCACACCTCTTATCAAATCTGTGAAGCGCCATGGGATGTTTTACTGCGTTAAAGGCGCCAGATAACTGCACGCTCCTGCTCACAATGTGGTCTCCTCTACACTGGGGAGGTAAAACGCAGATTGGGCGACCGTTTTGCGGAACACCTCCATTCAGTCCGCAAGCGTGACCCCGAGCTTCCGGTCGCCTGTCACTTTAATTCTGCGCTCCACTCCCACTCCTACCTCTTACGCTGTTCCAATGAAACTCAACGGAAGCTCGAGGAACAGCGCCTCATCTTTCGATTAGGCACTTTACAGCCTTCCAGACTCAACAATGAGTTCAACAATTTCAGATCACAACCTCTGCCCCCAATTTTTTTCGGACGGCAGCTGTTGATGATTCTGCTGTTCCCATTTACACCTCTTCCAGAGCCATCTTTTGTTCCTTTACTTGTCCCATTACCGTCTCCTTTTGCCTCGCACCATCATCCCTTTTGTCATTTAATCTCTCCTGCCTTCCATCCTATCACAGACCTTCCCTGTTCTTTTGTTCCTTTTTGGTCATTATCACCTTGCTGTTTGTGGGAGCTTGCTGTGCGCAAATTGGCTGCTGCGTTTCCCACATTACAACAGTGACTCCACTTCAAAAAGTACTTCATTGGCTGTAAAGCGCTTTGAGACGTCAAGTGGTCGTGAAAGGCGCTATATAAATGTAAGTCTTTTTTTTTTCCTCCCCTCGCCCCTTTCCCTGCCTCTGCATTTGCTTAAAACCAGTTCTAGATCTAACTTTTTTCAGTTCTGACGAAGGGTCATTGACCCAAAACGTTAACTCTGTTTCTCTCTCCACAGATGCTGCCTGACCTGCTGAGCATTTCCGCAGAATTTTGCTTTTGCACGTTCCTGTTGTTGGTTTACATAGAGAAACATAGAAGATAGGAGCAGGAGTAGGCCATTCGGCCCCTCGAGCCTGCTCCGCCATTCGATGCGGTCATGGCTGATCATCCAAATTCAGTACCCTGTCCCTGCTTTCTCCCCATATCCCTTTAGCCTTAAGAAATATATCTAACTCCTTCTTGAATATATTTGATGAATTAGCCTCCACTGCCTTCTGTGGTAGAGAATTCCACAGGTTCACCACTCTCTGGGTGAAGAAATTCCTCCTCATCTCAGTCCTAAATGGCTTACCCCTTATCCTTAGACTGTGACCCCTGGTTCTGGACTCCCCGACCATCGGGAACATCCTTCCTGCATCTAGCCTGTCTAGTCCTGTTAGAATTTTATAAGTTTCAATGAGATTCCCTCTCATTCTTCCAAACTCCAGCGAGTATAAGCCTAATCGACCCAATCTCTCCTCATGCGTCATTCCTGCCATCCCAGGTATCAGCCTGGTGGATCTTCGCTGCACTCCCTCCATGGCAAGAACATCCTTCCTCAGATAAGGCGACCAAAACTGCAGACAATAATGCACGGAGTGGCACCTTCACACACTGAACCATCCGGGCAGCTGAACCGCGCGAGTTTAAAGACGATGCCCTCGTGGATTCAGGGCACGCGTGTCGCCTACCTGCAGCGCCACCTTGTACAGCTGCGTCATGGTCAAGATAACCTTCTTCACCACGTTGACATTCTCGTCCTTGAGCAGCATGTTGAGGTTTGCGATTAGTTTCGGCAGCAGCTCGTTGTCCCGCTTACTAGAGGGAGGGAAAGTTAGGAATGAAGGAAGGGACGACTTGCAATGTTTTGAAAGAAGAAAAGATGATTTTAAAAAAACAAGGTATACTAACCATGCCTCCTCCATGAATCCAATCACAAACTTACGAACATCGACTGATTTATCCGACTGAAACGCAATGATTTCCTGCGAAGAATAAGGTTTGTCAGTTTCCTACATTACAACAGTGATTACACTTCAAAAGTACTTCATTGGCTGTAAAGCGCTTTGGGACATCCTTAAAGAAAGAAAGACTTGCATTTCTATAGCGCCTTTCACGACCACCGGATGTCTCAAAGCGCTTCACAGCCAATGAAGTACTTTTTGAAGTGCAGTCACTGTTGTAATGTGGGAAACACAGCAGCCAATTTGCGCACAGCAAGCTCCCACAAACAGCAATGTGATAATGACCAGATCATCTGTTTCTGTTACTTTGGTTGAGGGATAAATATTGGCCCAGGACACCGGGGAGAACTCCCCCTGCTCTTCTCCGAAATAGTGGCCATGGGATCTTTTATGTCCACCTGAGAGAGCAGACGGGGCCTCGGTTTAACAATGTTCAGCCATGAACGCATTGAATGGCGGTGCAGGCTCGAAGGACCGAATGGTCTACTCCTGTACCTATTTTCTATGTTTCTATGTTTCTATCTCATCCGAAAGACGGCACCTCCGACAGTGCAGCACTCCCTCAGCACTGCACTGGGAGTGTCAGCCTAGTTTTATGTGCTCAAGTCCCTGGAGTGGGACTTGAACCCACAACCTTCGGACTCAGAGGTGAGTGTGCTACCAACTGAGCCACGGCTGACACTTAGGTCGTGAAAGGCGCTATATAAATGCAAGTCTTTCTTTTAAACAAGCAATCTCGAGGGGGGGGGGGGGGGGTGGGGGGGCGATACAGATAGATTTTTGCGATATTCACAAGATTATGGATTTAGGAGTCAGCCGTGGCTCAGTGGGTAGCACTCTCGCCTCTCAGTCAGAAGGTCGTGGGTTCGAGTCCCACTCCAGAGACTCCAGCACAAATTCCAGGCTGACACTCCCAGTGCAGTGCTGAGGGAGCGCTGCACTGTCGGAGCTGCCGTCTTTCGGACGTTAAACCGAGGCCCCCGTCTGCCCTCTCAGGTGGATGTAAAAAGATCCCACGGCCACTATTTCGAAGACGAGCAGGGGGTGTTCTGGCCAATATTTATCTCTCAATCAACATCACTCAAACAGATGATCTGGTCATTATCGTGTTGCTGTCTGTGGGAGCTTGCCGTGCGCAAATTGGCTGCTGTGTTTCCCACATTACAGCGGTGACCACACATCAAAAAGTACTTCATTGGCTGTAAAGCGCTTTGGGACATCCTGAGGTCATGAAATACAAGTCTTTCTTGCATTCAAAACCAGGTATCTACTGGGATGGAGAACAGTTCAAGCAAACTGCACCACCTAATCCCCCATCAGTCAGGGGACAGTTACTTCATAACTGAGCACTGAATTCAACATCAGGTACCAGACGTGGATATTCACAATGCAATCGCAGGACTCCACCCCCGTTTCTGTCCTCATCGGTCAGGGGGAGGCCCGCGCTCCTCAGGGCTATGTTCAAACAGCGCAGTTGTTAAGGCGGAGAACGACTGCACGCAAGCTGGAAAAGAATCCTGCTCTCCGGGGAACCACGAGTTTACTCACATCCAGAAAGTTGTCAAGGAGTGTGGGATCCTTATTCACAATCAGCTCCTGAACCTGGGGCGGGGAGAAAGAAAGATTGAAATAAAACACACAGCTTGTACCTACCAGCCGCTATCTGCAACTGAGCTAATGAGTCCATCACACTTAAGAGTACCGTGCACAGTTCTGGTCTTCATATTATAAAAAGGATATAGAGGCACTGGAGAAGGTGGAAAAAAGATTAACAAGAATGATACCAGAACTGAGAGGTTATACCTATCAGGAAAGATTGAACAGGCTGGGGCTCTTTTCTCTAGAAAAGAGAACTCTGAGGGGGTGACCTGATAGAGGTCTTTAAGATTATGCAGGGGTTTGATAGGGTAGATGTAGAGAAGATGTTTCCACTTGTGGGCGAGACCAGAACTAGGGGCCATAAATACAAAATAGTCACTAATAAATCCAATAGGGAATTCAGGAGAAACTTCTTTACCCAGAGAGTGGTTAGAATGTGGAACTCGCTTCCACAGGGAGTGGTTGAGGCGAATAGTATAGATGCATTTCAGGGGAAGCTAGATAAACACGAGGGAGAAAGGAATAGAAGGATATATTGATAGGGTTAGATGGTGGGAGGAGGCTCGTGTGGAGCAGAAACACCGGTATCGACCAGTTGGGCCGAATGGCCTGTTTCTGTGCTATACACTCTATGCAAAGAGAGGGACAGACAGTCATTTGGTGCTGGTTTCTTTTGACCTAGAACCTGTCAATCTGCAATAAATCTAAGGTGCCATTTGTAGACAACACTTAAGAGTATGATGTGGCCTTAAAGTGACAGGCCAGAATAAAGACTACCCCACCATCACAGCTAAATAATACACGGTATCACACTCCCTTTGTTAAAAAAAAAACAGCACATCAGTCCCACTAACCACGGGCGATCCACTAATATCGGTGAAAATAAAAGTCTGCGGGTCGCACTGGCTCCGCGCAGTCTCCCTGTGTCGCTGACCTGTTTGAGAACAGTGATCTTGTTATCGGTAATGATGAGCGCCGCCTGATTCAACAGATCCACCACCTGCAACGCAAAATGAATCGGTTATTCCGCAGTCAGTCACTACCAGTGACTAACAGCATGCTGTCTTGTAAATATACAGTAATTGTGACAAGATCCTGCAAATTCATTGGCAGGATAGGCGCACCAACGTCAGTGTTCTCGCTCAGTCTAACATCCCCAGCATCGAAGCTTTGACCACGCTCGATCAGCTCCGATGGACGGGTCACATCGTCCGCATGCCCGATACGAGACTCCCAAAACAAGCGCTCTACTCGGAACTCCGACACGGCAAGAGAGCCCCAGGTGGGCAGAGGAAACGCTTCAAGGACACCCTCAAAGCCTCCTTGAAAAAGTGCAACATCCCCACTGACACCTGGGAATCCCTGGCCCAAGACTGCACAAAGTGGAGGAGAAGCATCCGGGGAAGGCGCCGAACACCTCGAGTCTCTTCGCCGGGAGCAAGCGGAAGCCAAGCGCCAGCAGCGAAAGGAGCGCACGTCAACACAAGCACCCCGCCCACCCGCCCCCTTCAACCACCGTCTGCCCCACCTGTGACAGAGACTGTAGGTCCCGCATTGGACTCATCAGTCACCTGAGAACTCATTTTTAGTGTGGAAGCAAGTCATCCTCGGTTCCGAGGGACTGCCTAAGAAGAAGAATAATAATAAAGTGTCAGAATGAGGACAGGTTGCATAAACTTGGCTTGTATTCCCTTTGACTTTAGGCAGTTGAGGAGTGATCTAAATGAGGTGTTTAAAATGATTCTGGGATTTGTTAACTTAGATAGAGAGAAACTATTTCCTCTGGTGGGGCAGTCCAGAACAAGGAGGGAGACAATCTTACAATTAGAGCTGGGTCATTCAGGAGTGAAATCAGGAAGCAAGTCTTCACACCAAGGGTAGTGGAAATCTGGAACTCTCTCCCCCTCCTAAAGGCTGTGGATGCTGGGGGTCAATTGAAATTTTCAAGGCTGAGATGCATAGATTTCGTTGGTGAGGGTCTTAAGGGATACAGAGCAAAGGCGGATAAATGGAGTTCAGGTATAGATCAACCATGATCTAATTGAATGACGGAGCTGACTGGAGGAGTTGGCATCTACTCCGGTTCCTATGTCAGCCTCCCTCCCCCCATCTTCCCTACACTTTCCCTCTATGCCACCCATTCTGGCTTCTCTACCCCTTCCCTCCCAGTCCCTCTATCCTCCCCTACCCCTCTTCACT
>CM059451.1:10611190-10640045 GCA_030390025.1 Squalus acanthias | reverse complement strand
CCCCTCTTCACTTCCCTTCCCCCTACTCCTCACTTCCCTTCCCCCTACTCCTCACTTCCCTTCCCCCTACCCCTCTTCACTTCACTTCCCTTCCCCCCCTACCCCTCTTCACTTCCCTTCCCTTCCCCCCCTACCCCTCTTCACTTCCCTTCCCCCCCACCCCTCTTCACTTCCCTTCCCCCTACCCCTCTTCACTTCACTTCCCCCCCTACCCCTCTTCACTTCACTTCCCCCCCCTACCCCTCTTCACTTCACTTCCCCCCCCCACCCCTCTTCACTTCACTTCCCCCCCCTACCCCTCTTCACTTCCCTTCCCCCCCTACCCCTCTTCACTTCCCTTCCCCCCCTACCCCTCTTCACTTCCCTTCCCCCCCTACCCCTCTTCACTTCCCTTCCCCCCCTACCCCTCTTCACTTCCCTTCCCCCTACCCCTCTTCACTTCCCTTCCCCCTACCCCTCTTCACTTCCCTTCCCCCCCTACCCCTCTTCACTTCCCTTCCCCCCCTACCCCTCTTCACTTCCCTTCCCCCCCTACCCCTCTTCACTTCCCCCCCTACCCCTCTTCACTTCCCCCCCTACCCCTCTTCACTTCCCCCCTACCCCTCTTCACTTCCCCCCTACCCCTCTTCACTTCCCCCCTACCCCTCTTCACTTCCCCCCTACCCCTCTTCACTTCCCCCCTACCCCTCTTCACTTCCCCCCTACCCCTCTTCACTTCCCTTCCCCCCCACCCCTCTTCACTTCCCTTCCCCCCCACCCCTCTTCACTTCCCTTCCCCCCCACCCCTCTTCACTTCCCTTCCCCCCCCACCCCTCTTCACTTCCCTTCCCCCCCACCCCTCTTCACTTCCCTTCCCCCCTACCCCTCTTCACTTCCCTTCCCCCCTACCCCGCTTCACTTCCCTTCCCTCCCTACCTGCTTCCCTTCACCCCCTACCCTTCTTCCCCTTCACCTCCCTTCCCCTCACCCCCCTTCCCCTCACCCCCCTTCCCCTCACCCCCCTTCCCCTCACCCCCCTTCCCCTCACCCCCCTTCCCCTCACCCCCCTTCCCCTCACCCCCCTTCCCTTCACCCCCCTTCCCTTCACCCCCCCCCTTCCCTTCACCCCCCTTCCCTTCACCCCCCCCTTCCCTTACCCCCTTCCCTTCACCTCCCTACCCGCTTCCCTTCTTCCCCTACCCCCTTCACCCACTACCCTTCCCTTCACCCCTTCACCTCCCTACCCCCTTCCCTTCACCCCCCAACCCGCTTCCCTTCACCCCCCAACCCGCTTCCCTTCTTCCCCTTCACCCACTACCCTTCCCTTCACCCCCCTACCCCCTTCCCTTCACCCCCCTACCCCCTTCCCTTCACCCCCCTTCCCTTCACCCCCCCTTCCCTTACCCCCTTCCCTTCACCCCCCTACCCGCTTCCCTTCTTCCCCTACCCCCACTACCCTTCCCTTCACTCCCTTCCCTCCGTCCACTCTAACCCACTTCCCCTCACCCGCTCGCTGGTTGTCAGACTCTCGATCGCGTTGTTCTCCTCCTCATTGAAGTACTGGGTGGCGAGGCACCGGCGGGAGGATCCGGTATCGGTGGCCGAGGCGCTCGCTGCCATCCTGGGGCCTCGGTGTCGGGGCCGCTCGGCCTTCGAAGTGGCACTGCGCATGCGCCCCAGGGAGAGCCTGGCCTCACACTGCGCCTGCGCCACGGTGAGTGCCCGGCCTCGCACTGCGCCTGCGCCACGGTGAGTGCCCGGCCTCGCACTGCGCCTGCGCCACTGGGAGTGCCGCTTCCAAACTACAACGCCCGACATCCCCTGCGGCAGCCACGACTCAACCAACTTTATTGGCACCAACATTGGCCCAGCTGCATGGGTGACCAGACCAGCTGCAAAGCTGCTTGAGACTAAGAGTGCCCCTGGGCTACCGAGGCCTGGACAATCTGGTTCCAACACTGGCCCAGGGCACTGTCTCCTAGCATGGCCATCCTCTGCTTTCTGGACAGTCCTGTTTCACAAGATACTTACGGATGAGGAAGGCCATTTGGCCCATCCGAATGCATGGAATCCTAGAATAGTACAGCACAGAAGGAGGTCATTTGGCCCATCGAGTCTGCGCCGGCTCTTTCGAAGAGCAATCCAGTTAGTCCCAGTCCCCCGTTCTATCCCCATATCCCTGCAATTTTTTTTCCCTTCAAATCTTTATCCAATTCCCTTTTGAAGGCTACTATTGAATCTGTATCCACCACCCTATCAGGCAGCGCGTTCCAAATCCTAACCACTCGTTGCGTAAAAAAGTTTTTCCTCATGTCGCCTCTGGTTCTTTTGCCAATCGCCTTAAATCCGTGCCCTCTGGTTATCGATCATTCAGCTGTCGGAAACAGTTTATCTCTATTTACTTTTAGCTAAATCCTTCATGATTTTAAGCACCTCTATCAAATCCCCTCTTAGCCTTCTCTGCTCCATCCAAATTGACGTAGACCAGCAGTGGTCCGAACCCCAAGCTCTGGGGCATCACACTCAGGACTACCCCCACCCCCACCCCCAACAAAACCCTGACATTATCCCTCTAACACGTAAGGGTTTTTTTTTTTACCCTTCAGCCAATTTCTTATTCAGAACCCACATTTTTGTCCTGAATCCCCACAGCTTTGAGCTTAATTAGTAATCATCCATGTGGAATTTTATAAAAAGCCTTTTGGATGTCCAAGTACAAAAGCATTCAGAGGGTATACCACAGTTGACTTAAGGTGTCACTTCACAAAGAAATCAAGGAGTTTGGTCAGGCAGGATCTTTACTGTCTAAAGCTGTATTGGTTGCTGTTTAACAACACCAACTTGCATTTATATAGCGCCTTTAATGTAGCAAAACGTCCCAGGGCGCTTCACAGGAGCGATTATCCAACAAGATTTGACACCGAGCCAGGTAAAGGAGATATTAGGACAGGTGACCAAACGCTTGGTCAAAGAGGTCGGTTTTAAGGAGCCTCTTAAAGGAGGAGAGAGAGAGGCGGAGAGGTTTAGGGAGGGGAATTCCAGAGCTTAGGGCCCAGGCAGCTGAAGGCACGGCCGCCAAATGGTGGAGCGATTAAAATCGGGGATGCGCAAGAGGACAGAGTTGGAGGAGCGCGGAGATCTTGGAGGACGTTACAGAGATAGGGAGGGGACGAGGCCATGGAGGGATTTGAAGACGAGGATGTAGTTAGTATAATTCACTCAAGTTTGTCCTGATAATCGATTTCATTATTTTACATGGGATTGACCTAAGACTGATGGGTCTGTAGTTTCCTGCGTCAGTTTTGTCCCTTTATGAATATGGGCACTACATTGATCTGTTTCCAACCTACTGGTACCTCCCCAGTGCCCACTGACACTTCATAATGGGTGCCTCACACATTTCCTTGCTAGTGCCTCTGAATGGTCTGGGATATATTGCCATCCAACCCTGGGGATTCATTTGTTTTAAGCCCTTTCAGCTTGTCCAAGAATTCTATCTCATTTACACCGAAGTCCTGAATTTTAGTTTGGTACGTTTCCTGTTGTTCATATCTTCCTTTGTGAATAGTTTGAAGAAGTAAACACTCGGAAAGTTACCATCTTGTGCTCATCCTCAGTTCCAATCCTATTTGCATCTTTTAATCTTCTCAGCTCTTGCTCCCTGCTCTCTTGCCATTGAGGTGACTGCTTTTCATTACAGCAGGAGCTGCTTTCAGGTCTTTGAATTGCTAAAGTTACTCCACATCGAAGCCCCAACCCCTGTATGGGGCAGAGCTACACTGACCCCTGTACAAGAGAGCTCGAAACAGGTGCCCTGGCACCAAAAAGTAATAGATAGTTAAGGAAGACACTTCAGTGCTGCCAGCTGTGACAGTCGTGGCTCAGTTGGTAGCACCCTCGCCTCTGAGTCAGAAGGTTGTGCGTTCAAGTCCTCATTCCAGGGAACTTGAGGCCAAAAATCTAGGCTGACTCTCCAGTGCTAGAAGCAAAATACAGCGGATGCTGGAAATCTGAAATAAAAACAGAAAATGCTGGAAATACTCAGCAGGTCAAGGTAGCATCTGTGGAGGGAGAAACAGAGTTAACGTTTCAGGTCGAAGAACCAGTTCTGACGAAGGGTCATCGACCTGAAACGTTAACTCTGTTTCTCTCTCCGCAGATGCTGCCTGACCTGCCGAGTGTTTTCTGTTTTTACTCCCAGTGCAGTGCTGAGGGAGTGCTGCCCTGTCGGAGGTGCCGCCTTTTGGATGAGACGTTAAACCGAGGCCCCGCTCTCGGGTGGACGTAAAAGATCCCGCGGCCACTATTTCGAAGAAGAGCAGGGGAGTTCTCCCCGGTGTCCAATATTTCTCCCTCAATCAACATCACTGAAACAGGTGACCTGCTCATTATCAGGTTGCTGTTTGTGGGAGCTTGCTGTGCGCAAATTGGCTGCCGGGTTTCCTACATTACAACAGTGACGCCACTTCAAAAAGTACTTCATTGGCTGTAAAGCGCTGTGGGAGCGTCTGGTGTTCGTGAAAGGCGCTATTGAAATGCAAGTCTTTCTTTCTTTCAGATTCCCAGGGATAGGGGACTGCCCAGCTGCGCAAAAGCATGCGTTGGATGACAAGGTGTTCGGACAAGGCCTGAAGTATTCGGCTGCAGGGAGAGAAACACCCGGCGTGACACTTGCTGTGCGGGAACGCCAGGTCAAACAAGAGGGTGGGACACAGCAAGCAGACGTTTAATTCCAGGATCAAACGGCAGGTGAAAGGAACTTAAAACAAACAATGAAAAGAACTTACTGAAGCCACTTTACGTGTAACAAACGAACGCAATTAAAGTTTGAAGGAAATTAAAGCGGGTGACATCTGCTGAGTCAGTTTGACTGAACGTGGCAGACAAAGAATGTGGACAAGTCGGGTTGTTCCAAGAAAGATATAAAGATGTAATGAATCTCTCCACCAGATGGTCTCAGCATTAGGGACAATCTTGACTGGTGGTGCTCCTGTGGTTCTTCTGCAGGGTAAGTGTATCGATGTATCGCCTGCTTGTATTGCTCTTGCGTGCTGTCTACTAACATCTATGTCAAGTTGATCTGATTTCAGGGTTTCGAGCCTTTGTTTACGGAGTGCCGATCACTCCAGATAACATCCCCCTCCCCAATCGCACCCCTCCCCGTCCCCAATACCCCTCCACTCCCAATCCCTCCCAATCCCACCCCTCCACTCCCAATCCCACCCCAAACCTCCCCAATTCCCACCCCTCCCACTCCCCAATCCCGTCCCCAATCCCACCCCTCACCTCCCCAATCCCTCCCCTCCCCTCCCCAATCCCACCCCACCCCTCCACTCCCAATCCCACCCCTCACTTCCCCAGTCCCACCCCTCCCCAATCCCACCCCACACCTCCCCAATCCCACCCCTCACTTCCCCAATTCCCACCCCTCCCCCTCCCCAATCCCGTCCCCAATCCCACCCCGCACCTCCCCAATCCTGTCCCCAATCCCACCCCACCCCTCCCCTCCCAATCCCACCCCTCCCGTCACTCCACTCCCAATCCCACCCCACCCATCCCCTCCCAATCCCAAACCTCCCCCTCCCCAATCCCGTCCCCAATCCATCCCCTCACCTCCCCAATTCCCACCCCTCCCCCTCTCCAATCGCACTCCTCCCCCTCCCCAATCCCGTCCCCAATCGCTCCCCTCCCCAATCCCAACCCTTCCCTCCCAATCCTCCCCCTCCCCAATCCCACCCCACCCCCCCCTCCCCAATCCTACCCCACCCCTCCCCTCCCAATCCCAAACCTCCCCCTCCCCAATCCCACCCCACCCCTCCCATTCCCAACCCTCACCCTCCCAATCCCACCCCACCCCAATCATATGAACCCTTCCCCATTCCTTGCCCGACTATTCCAACGCACTCCTGGCTGGCCTCCCACATTCCACTCTACGTAAACCTGAGGTCATCCAAAACTCGGCTGCCCGTGTCCTAACTCGCACCAAGTCCCGTTCGCCCATCACCCCTGTGCTCATCCTTGTTTTCAAATCCCTCCATAGCCTTGCCCCTCCCTATCTCTGTAATCTCCTCCAGCCCCACAACCCCCCGAGATATCTGCGCTCCTCTAATTCTGCCCTCTTGAGCATCCCTGATTATAATCCCTCAACCATCGGTGGCCGTGCCTTCTGTTGCCTCGGCCCTAAGCTCTGGAATTCCCTCCCTAAACCTCTCCGCCTCACTACCTCTCTTTCCTCCTCTAAGACGCTCCTTAAAACCTACCTCTTTGACCAAGCTTTTGGTCACCTGCCCTAATTTCTCCTTATGTGGCTCGGTGTCAAAAATGTTGTCTTATAAAACTCCTGTGAAGCGCCTTGGGACGTTTTGCTATGTTAAAGGCGCTATATAAATACAAGTTGTTGTTGTTGTAATCCCACCTTCTTCTCTACTCTGCTCCCATCCCCAACTGCGACCCCACCAGTTCTCTCCGCTGACACCGGCCACCCTGCTCCGACCCACTCTTGGTTTAATACCTCACAGATGACAGCTCTGGTGAAGAATGGGTTCAGGACTGAAGATTTGGCAACGTTTAGAAACATAGAAATTTTCATACGTTTCAATGAGATCCCCTCTCATTCTTCTAAACTCTAGTGAATACAGGCCTAGTCGACCCAATCTCTCCTCATACGACATTCCTGCCATCCCAGGAATCAGTCTGGTGAACCTTCGCTGCACTCCCTCTATGGCAAGTATATCCTTTCTTAGGTAAGGAGACCAAAACTGTACACAGTACTCCAGGTGTGGTCTCACCAAGGCTCTGTATAACTGTAGTAAGACATCCTTGCTCCTGTACTCAAATCCTCTTGCAATGAAGGCCAACATACCATTTGCCTTCCTAACTGCTTTGCTGCACCTGCATGTTTGCTTTCAGTGACTGGTGTACAAGGACACCCAGGTCCCTTTGTACATCAATATTTCCCAATCTATCACCATTTAAATAATACTCTGCCTTTCTGTTTTTCCTACCGAAGTGGGTAACTTCACATTTATCCACATTATACTGCATCTGCCATGTATTTGCCCACTCACTCAACTTGTCTAAATACTAATACTAATTTCCTTTAGTTCCTCCTCCTCACTAGACCCTCGGTTCCTTAGCATTTCTGGGAAGTTATTTGTGTCCTCTTCCGTGAAGACAGAACCAAAGTATTTGTTTAATTGCTCCGCCATTTCCTTGTTCTCCATTATAAATTCTCCCGTTTCTGACTGTAGGGGACCTACATTTGTCTTCACTAATCTTTTTCTTTTCACATACTTGTAGAAGCTTTTACAGTCTGCTTTTATGTTACTTGTAAGTTTACTCTCATACTCTATTTTTCCCCTCTTAATCAATCTCTTGGTCTTTTTTTGCTGAATTCTAAACTGCTCCCAATCCTCAGGCTTGCTACTTTTTCTGGCAACTTTATATGACTCCTTTTTGGATAAGAACATAAGAACATAAGAAATAGGAGCAGGAATAGGCCACTTGGCCCCTCGAGCCTGCTCCGCCATTCAATAAGATCATGGCTGATCTTGGGCTCAAAGCCACTTCCCTGCCCGCTCCCCATAACCCTTCACTCCCTTATCTTGCAAAAAACTGTCTATCTCCACCTTAAATGTATTTAATGACCCAGCCTCCACGGCTCTCTGGGGCAGAGAATTCCACAGATTTACGACCCTCTGAGAGAAGAAATTCCTCCTCATCTCAGTTCTAAAAGGGCGACCCTTTATTCGGAGACTGTGCCCCCGAGTTCCAGAGTTCCCTACGAGGGGAAACATCCTCTCTGCATCTACCTTGTCGAGCCCCCTCAGTATCTTATATGTTTCAATAAGATCACCTCTCATTCTTCTAAATTCCAATGAGTATAGGCCCAACCTGCTCAATCTTTCCTCATAAGTCAAGCCCCTCATCTCTGGAATTAACCTAGTGAATCGTCTCTGAACAGCCTTAATGCAAGTATATCCTTCCTTAAATAAGGAGACCAAAACTGTACGCAGTAATCAAGGTGTGGTCTCACCAATACCCTGTACAGTTGTAGCAGGACTTCCCTGCTTTTATACTCCAACCCCCTTGAAATAAAGGCCAATATTCCATTTGCCTTTTTGATTACTTGCTGTACCTGCATGTTAACTTTTTGTGTTTCATGCACAAGGACCCCCAGGTCCCTCTGAACTGTAGCATTTTGTAATCTCTCTCCATTGAAATAATAATTTGCTTTTTTATTTTTCCTGCCAAAGTGGATAACCTCGCACTTTCCCACATTATACTCCATCTGCCAAATGTTTGCCCACTCACTTAGCCTGTCTATATCCCTTTGCAGATTCTTTGAATCCTCTGCACAACTTGCTTTCCCACCCATCTTTGTATCATCCACAAACTTGGCTACATTACACTCGGTCCCTTCATCCAAGTCATTAATGTAGATTGTAAATAGTTGAGGCCTCAGCATCGATCCCTGTGGCACCCCACTAGTTACCATTTGCCAACCGGAAAATGATCCATTTATCCCAACTCTCTGCTTTCTGTTAGTTAGCCAATTCTCTTTCCATGCTAATATATTACCCCCAACTCCGTGAGCTCTTATCTTATGCAGTAATCTTTTATGTGGCACCTTATCGAATGCCTTCTGGAAATCCAAATACACCACATCCACTGGCTCACTTTTGTCCACCCTGCTCGTTACATCCTCAAAGAACTCCAGCAAATTTGTTAAACATGATTTCCCTTTCATAAAACCATGCTAACTCTGCTTGACTGCATTATGATTTTCCAAATGCCCTGCTACTGCTTCCTTAATGAAGGACTCCAGCATTTTCCCAACGACAGATGTTAGGCTAACTGGTCTATAGTTTCCTGCTTTCTGTCTCCCTCCTTTCTTTAATAGGGGTGTTACATTTGCGGTTTTCCAATCCACTGGGACCTCTCTAGAGTCCAGGGAATTTTGGTATATTGCAACCAATGCATCCACTTCTTTTAAGACCCTGGGATGCAGGCCATCTGGTCCAGGGGACTTGTTGTCCTTTAGTCCCATTATTTTACCAAGTACTTTTTCCTTAGTGATAATGATTGTCTTTAGTTCCCCCCTCCATGTGGCCCCTTGATTATCCATTATTGGGATGTTGTTAGTGTCTTCTACCGTGAAGACAGATACAAAATATTTGTTCAGTCTCTGCCATTTCCCCGTTCCCCATTATTAATTCCCCAGTCTCATACTCTAAGGGATCAACGTTTACTTTAGCTACTCTCTTCCTTTTTATATACCTGTAGAAGCTCTTACTATCTGTTTTAATATTTCTTGCCAGTTTACTCTCATAACTCATCTTCTCTTTATTATTTTTTTTAATTATTTTAATAATAATCTAATACTATCCGTAATTTATTTTGTTAGCCATGGTTGGGCTGCTTTTCCTTTTGTGTTTTTGCACCAGAAAGAAATGTATAACTGTTGCAATTCATGCATTCGTTCTTTAAATGTTAGCCATTGCCTATCCACCATCATGCCTTTCAAAGAAGTTCCCCAATGTATCATAGCCAACTCACTCCTCATACCTTTGTAGTTTCCTTTGTTTAGATTTAGGACCCTAGTTTCAGATTGGACTTCTTCACTTTCCATCTTAATGAAGAATTCTATCATGTTATGGTCACTCTTCCCTAAAGGACCCCGCACAACAAGATTGTTAATTAACCCCTTCTCATTGCACAATACCCAATCTAGATAGCCTGTTCCCTAGTTGGCTCCTCAACGTACTGGTCTAAAAAACCATCTCGTACACACTCCAGGAATTCATCCTCCACAGTATTATTGCTAATTTGGTTTGGCCAGTCTATATGTAGATTAAAGTCACCCATGATTACTGTAGTACCCTTGTTACATGCATCTCTAATTTCCTGTTTGATGCCATCCCCTACATTACCACTACTGTTTGGAGGCCTATAGACAAACTCCCACCAATGTTTTCTGCCCCCTTTGGTGCTTCTTAGCTCCACCCAGACTGATTCTACATCTTGATTTTCTGAGCCAATATCCTTTCTCAAACCATGGAGTTGGTGCTGAGCGTGTGCGCAGTGCGCCCGCTCCATTTTGCGGATTTCTGAGTCAATTTCTAACAAACATTCCCACTCGCAGCACTGCCAATCAATGAGAGTAGCAGAGGATGCTTCAATGTACTTTATTTCACTAGAATTGTGCACTACATTTTAAATCAATTAAAGGTAAAATAGCAACAAAGCTTAGGCACGAATCACACTCATTGGTCAAGAAATCATTAAGACCGCGCAAGAGAAATCCCATCAACCACACCCGGAATATTCCATTGGAGAGACGCTTGGCAGTACCACTCTCAATCACATCTCCTCCGGCTTGGAGCTTCAGATGGTCGGACACTGAGATTGGTCATAATTGATAAACTCTGTGTTGAACTCGTCGCTGTGCTTCCTGAAGCACAGGGCAGCCGCGACATCACATTCGCACATCTTGTTTTTGCATGGGTAACTTGACACCGCTGATTGAACAGTAAAGGAGGAGAGTACAAACAAATTTATACAATGTAATATACACGCTGTAATGTACACACTAATATACACGCCGTAATGTACACGCTGTAATATACACGCTGTAATGTACACGCTGTAATGTACACACTAATATACACGCTGTAATATTCACACTAATATACACGCTGTAATATACACGCTGTAATATACATGCTGTAATATACACGCTGTAATATACACACTGTAATGTACACATAGTAATGTACATGCTGTAATATACAGGCTGTAATATACACGCAGTGATATACATGTTGTAATATTCACGCTGTGATGTACATGCTGGAATACACACACTGTGATGTACATGCTGTGATACGCAAACTGTGATATACATGTTTTAATATACACACTGTAATGTACACGCTGTGATGAACACACTGTAATGTACATGTTGTAATATACATGCTGTAATATATACACTAATATACACACTGTAAGATACACACTAATATACATGTTGTAATATACACGCTGTAATATACACGCTGTAATATAAACACTGTAATATACACACTAATATACATACTGTAATATAGACACTGTAATGTACATGCTGTAATATACACGCTGTAATATACACACTAATGCTGTGGGGTCCCTAGTGTTGTGGGGTCCCTAGTGTTGTGGGGTTCCTAATGCTGTGGGGTTCCTAATGCTGTGGGGTCCCTAGTGTTGTGGGGGTTCCTAATGCTGTGGGGTCCCTAGTGTTGTGGGGGTTCCTAATGCTGTGGAGTCCCTAGTGTTGTGGGGGTTCCTAATGCTGTGGGGGTCCCTAGTGTTGTGGGGGGTTCCCTAGTGTTGTGGGGGGTCCCTAATGCTGTGGGGGTCCCTAGTGTTGTGGGGGATCCCTAGTGTTGTGGGGGGTCCCTAGCGTTGTGGGGGGTCCCTAATGCTGTGGTGGTCCCTAGTGTTGTGGGGGGTCCCTAGTGTTGTGGGGGATCCCTAGTGTTGTGGGGGATCCCTAGTGTTGTGGGGGGTCCCTAATGCTGTGGGGGGTCCCTAGTGTTGTGGGGGGTCCCCAGTGTTGTGGGGGTCCCGAGTGTTGTGGGGGGTTCGTAGTGTTGTGGGGGTCCCGAGTGTTGTGGGGGTCCTGAGTGTTGTGGGGGGTTCCTAGTGTTGTGGGGGGTTCCGAGTGTTGTGGGGGGTTCCGAGTGTTGTGGGGGGTCCCTCGTGTTGTGGGGGTTCTTAGTGTTGTGGGGGTTGCTAGTGTTGTGGGGGGTCCCTAGTGTTGTGGGGGGTCCCTCGTGTTGTGGGGGGTCCCTAGTGTTGTGGGGGTCCCTAGTGTTGTGGGGGTTCTTAGTGTTGTGGGGGTCCCTCGTGTTGTGGGGGGTCCCTAGTGTTCTGGGGTCCCTAGTGTTGTGGGGGGTCCCTAGTGTTGTGGGGGTCCCTAGTGTTGTGGGGGTCCCTAGTGCTGTGGCAGTCCCTAGTGTTGTGGGGGTCCCTGGTGTTGTGGGGGGGTCCCTCGTGTTGTGGGGGTCCCTAGTGTTGTGGGGGATTCCTAGTGCTGTGGCAGTCCCTAGTGTTGTGGGGGTCCCTAGTGTTGTGGGGGTCCCTTGTGTTGTGGGGGGTCCCTCGTGTTGTGGGGGTCCCTGGTGTTGTGGGGGGTCCCTAGTGTTGTGGGGGGTCCCTCGTGTTGTGGGGGGGGGTCCCTCGTGTTGTGGGGGTCCCTGGTGTTGTGGGGGGGTCCCTAGTGTTGTGGGGGGTCCCTCGTGTTGTGGGGTCCCTAGTGTTGTGGGGGGGTCCCTTGTGTTGTGGGGGTGTCCCTAGTGTTGTGGGGGGTCCCTCGTGTTGTGGGGTCCCTAGTGTTGTGGGGGGGTCCCTTGTGTTGTGGGGGTGTCCCTAGTGTTGTGGGGGGTCCCTCGTGTTGTGGGGGGTCCCTAGTGTTGTGGGGGGTCCCTCGTGTTGTGGGGTCCCTAGTGTTGTGGGGGGTTCCTAGTGTTGTGGGGTCCCTAGTGTTGTGGGGGGTCCCTAGTGTTGTGGGGGGTTCCTAGTGTTGTGGGGGGTCCCTAGTGTTGTGGGGGGTCCCTTGTGTTGTGGGGGGTCCCTCGTGTTGTGGGGTCCCTAGTGTTGTGGGGGGTCCCTCGTGTTGTGGGGTCCCTAGTGTTGTGGGGGGTCCCTCGTGTTGTGGGGGTTCTTAGTGTTGTGGGGGTCCCTCGTGTTGTGGGGGGTCCCTAGTGTTCTGGGGTCCCTAGTGTTGTGGGGGGTCCCTCGTGTTGTGGGGGGTCCCTCGTGTTGTGGGGGGTCCCTAGTGTTGTGGGGGTCCCTAGTGTTGTGGGGGGTCCCTAGTGTTCTGGGGTCCCTAGTGTTGTGTGGGGTTCCTAGTGTTCTGGGGTCCCTAGTGTTGTGTGGGGTTCCTAGTGTTGTGGGGGGTCCCTAGTGTTCTGGGGTCCCTAGTGTTGTGGGGGGTCCCTTGTGTTGTGGGGGGTCCCTCGTGTTGTGGGGGGTCCCTCGTGTTGTGGGGGGTCCCTAGTGTTGTGGGGGTTCTTAGTGTTGTGGGGGTCCCTCGTGTTGTGGGGGGTCCCTAGTGTTCTGGGGTCCCTAGTGTTGTGGGGGGTCCCTAGTGTTGTGGGGGTCCCTAGTGTTGTGGGGGTCCCTAGTGTTGTGGGGGTCCCTAGTGCTGTGGCAGTCCCTAGTGTTGTGGGGGTCCCTGGTGTTGTGGGGGGGGTCCCTCGTGTTGTGGGGGTCCCTAGTGTTGTGGGGGATTCCTAGTGCTGTGGCAGTCCCTAGTGTTGTGGGGGTCCCTCGTGTTGTGGGGGGTCCCTAGTGTTGTGGGGGATTCCTAGTGCTGTGGCAGTCCCTAGTGTTGTGGAGGGTCCCTAGTGTTGTGGGGGTCCCTAGTGTTGTGGGGGGTCCCTAGTGTTGTGGGGGGTCCCTGGTGTTGTGGGGGGTCCCTCGTGTTGTGGGGGTCCCTAGTGTTGTGGGGGGTCCCTCGTGTTGTGGGGGGGTCCCTAGTGCTGTGGGGGGTCCCTCGTGTTGTGGGGGTCCCTAGTGTTGTGGGGGGGTCCCTTGTGTTGTGGGGTGTCCATAGTGTTGTGGGGGGTCCCTCGTGTTGTGGGGGGGGGGGTCCCTAGTGTTGTGGGGGGTTCCTAGTGTTGTGGGGGGGTCCCTTGTGTTGTGGGGGGTCCCTAGTGTTGCGGGGGTTCCTAGTGTTGTGGGGCGTCCCTTGTGTTGTGGGGGGTTCCTAGTGTTGTGGGGGGGTCTCTCGTGTTGGGGGGAGGCCCTAGTGTTGTGGGGGGTCCCTAGTGTTGTGGGGGGTTCCTAGTGTTGTTGGGGGTCCCTCGTGTTGTGAGGGGGTCCCTCGTGTTGTGGGGGGGGTCCCTCGTGTTGTGGGGGGTTCCTAGTGTTGTGGGGGGGTCCCTCGTGTTGTGGGGGTCCCTCGTGTTGTGGGGGGCTCCTAACGCTGCGGGGGGTCCCTAGTGTCCCTAACATGGTGATTTCTGCTGGATATTCCGCACACACTGGTGAAATCAACCAATCCGAGCCACACTACAGTGAGATGCAGCAAGCCATCTAAAATCTCGGTGTCACCGTGAGTGTTCCCGAACTCTCCTGAAGGCACGGACTCGCGCTCCGCTACCTTTCCATCAGCATCGCCCATGCCCATCGGTTGTGTGCGAGCCGAGATAGTGAGATGGCAGGATATTCGACTGCGAGTGCCACTCTGTCCTCACCCAATGTCTACTTTCCAGCGGGAGTCACTGGATAGTGACCAGGAGCAGGAACACCTTCCCCCCCTCCCACCCCGGGCTGGTTTTCCCCACCGAGGCCAGTATTAGCATCTCGCACTTCACTGTCTGAGATCAGTACACTTGGCAAAGCCTGAGGACGAATCTGGGAACTTCTGGTTTGCACAGTCTGGACGATGCCTATACCCACTGACCAGTTGAGGGAAGGGAGGGGACAGGGAGTCGCCGTCTTCCTAACAACAACAACAACAACTACAGGAAACTCTTTGGTATCCGGCACTGACGGGACCGGCGTGGTGCCGGTTGATCGAGAGTTCCGGATAACGGAGAGTTATATCTACCGAGGCTATTTTTAACAAAGAAAAATAAAAAAATCAAGAAATGTGCAGTATACAGTATTTGGGTACTCACCTACAGAATGTTGTGTTAAATGGATGGTGGAAGATGCTTGATTAAGTACAGTACTACCCCCACTGACTAACTCGGCATTCGCGGGCTCGGGCTCGGACTCGGCAACATTGCCGGTTATTTGAGAGGAGTTTTCGGAGTACTCGGCGTTCGCGGGAGACTCGGACTGCGACTCGGCAACATTGCTGGTTATTTGAGAGGAGTTTTCGGAGGCTGATTTTTGCCGGTTAAGAGAGAATTCCGGATATGTAGGTGCCGGTTAAACAAGAGTTTCCTGTACTTGCATTTATATAGCGCCTTTAACATAGTAAAACGTCCCAAGGCTCTTCACAGGAGCGTAAATCAGACAAAAACTGACACCGAGCCACATAAGGAGAAATTAGGGCAGGTGACCAAAATCTTGGTGAAAGAGGTAGGTTTTAAGGAGCGTCTTAAAGGAGGAAAGAGAGGTAGAGAGGCGGAGAGGTTTAGGGGGGGAATTCCAGAGCTTAGGGCCCAGGCAGCTGAAGACACGGCCGCCAAAGGTGGAGCGATTATAATCAGGGATGATCAAGAGGCCAGAATTGGAGAAGAGCAAGAGATCTCAGAGGGTTGTGGGGCTGGAGGGGGTTACAGAGATAGGGAGGGGCGAGGCCCTGGAGGGATTTCAACACAAGGATGAGAATTTTACAATCGAGGCGATCAAAATCTGTTTTGTCTGGTGTGTTACTTACCGCACGTGGGCACCTCATCTTTGCATGGAGCACTATACGACGTCAGCCGAAGACTGCAGTTCATTTTTTTGGCTTCATTGTAACAGTCATCATGCACTTGGCAGCACCTAGGAGGAGTGACGAATAGGAAATATTATTTCACAGAAGTAGGTCTTTCTGAAGAGACTGAAACTCTGTCAGTGTCTAAATTATTCCAGCTGGGATTCCGACAGGGTCGCCAACTCTCCAGGATTGCCCTGGAGTCTCCAGGAATTAAAGATTAATCTCCTGGCCACACACTACGAGCAAAACCCTGGCGAAAAATCATAGGGGCATTGAAAAAAAGGGTTTTCCCCATTTTCTTTGAAAACTTTTGTTTATTAGTGATCGAAATATTGGACATGGGCTGGGGGGCGGGCAGAAGGCTATTTGACTGACACTCAAGAATCATCCAATCAGATGACGAAGGGTCCATTCGCTTTCCGATTAGCATGGAAAGGCGGGGCACCACGAGGATGGAGGTGTCAGCCGACCAATGGTGGGAGTGTGGGGGCAGGCATTTGGAGGCGGGAGGTCTTGTGATGAAAACGTCCAGGAATACGTCCAACCAGAATTGGCATCCCTATCCTCAGACCAAATGTTTTCTGAAGCAGACATGGTACCCTGCCCACAACAAACATGGAGCCCTGCCCACAGCAAACATGGCAACCCACCCACAACAACTAGGGCACCCTGCCCACAGCAAACATGGAGCACTGCCCACAACAAACATGGAGCCCTGCCCACAGCAAACATGGCAACGCACCCACAACAACTAGGGCACCCTGCCCACAGCAAACATGGAGCCCTGCCCACAACAAACATGGAGCCCTGCCCACAACAAACATGGAGCCCTGCCCACAGCAAACATGGAGCCCTGCCCACAACAAACATGGGGCCCTGCCCACAGCAAACATGGAGCCCTGCCCACAACAACTAGGGCGCCCTGCCCACAACAAACATGGCAACTCACCCACAACAACTAGGGCGCCCTGCCCACAGCAAACATGGCAACCCACCCACAACAACTAGGGCGCCCTGCCCACAGCAAACATGGCAACCCACCCACAACAACTAGGGCGCCCTGCCCACAGCAAACATGGAGCCCTGCCCACAGCAAACATGGAGTCATAGGGGTAAAATTCACTTGGTTGCGCCACCCGTTAGCGCCTTAAGAGGGCGCTAATGGGGCGCAAAGCCGCTAACGCCCGGGCGCAGCGATGTTTGCGCCGCTCGAGAACTTAACTTGAGATTGTGCGGCGGCGCTAAAACTTACCGCTGCGACCACCTGCGCGCGCAGATTGTGACGTCATTCCATGGTGCAACGCCCTTGGGGCGCCCCGTAGCGGAAATTGAGTGGCGCCCCCTGCCTTACCGCCTGGCGCTTCCAACGACCAGAAGACTGGAACGCTATCAATCGCTGTGGGGCTGGGGGGGGCGCTATTTAAAGGGGGCCTCTTCCTGTCTTTTATTGTTGGTGGCATTTTTGAACTACGCATTCTGAGAGAGAGAGGGAGAGACTTCTGGAGAGATTCAACATTGTGTGAAGGAGTTTTGGGTACTGAGCAGCACTTTGCAGGTTCATTTTGATTTGCCATTCCTTGTATCGATTTAGCAGAGACCGTGGGAGCTGCACTCTGAGCTCTTTGCCTGGTGCTCTCCATTGTTCTTTCCAGCACATTTGATGTGCAAGTCTCTCCAGGCCGAGATTCAAGGCAGCAATGAACAGGATGTGGATGGAAAGCAAGATTAACCATCCCCTTTAAGAACTGGCCCGTGCCATTGTGTGTGTGTTCCATTGCTGACTGACATTACATGAGCTTCGCCAGCGCTCCGAGTTAGCGCCTCACTGCTCGGCCTTTGCGCCTTAAGAGAGGTGTGCAGCGCCTGATTTAGCGCTCCACTCACCTCCCGGGGCGGTAAAAGTGAAGTTTCCCGTCAGTGCCGATAATTAGCGCCAGGCGCTAATATTTGCGTCCGGA
This sequence comes from Squalus acanthias, assembly GCA_030390025.1. NCBI lineage: Eukaryota > Metazoa > Chordata > Chondrichthyes > Squaliformes > Squalidae > Squalus > Squalus acanthias. Next base: position 10,622,687 of record CM059451.1, on the reverse strand, counting down.
CGATATTTGCGCCCCAAATGGGGCGCGACCTAATTTCTACCCCATAGAGTCATAACAGCACAGAAGGAGGCCATTCGGCCCATTGAGTTTGTGCCGGCTCTTTGTAGAGCGATCCCGTCAGTCCCATTCCCCCGCTCTATCCCCGTAGCCTTGCAAGTTTATTTCCCTCAAGTGCCTATCCAGCCTCCCCTTGAAAACATTGAGTGTCTCCGCTTCCACCACTTCCGTCAGCAACGAGTTCCAGGTCCTCACCACTCGCTGCGTAAAAAAGTTTTCCCTCACATTCCCCCTGTATCTCTTGCCCAAAACCTTAAATCTGTGTCCCCTAGTCCTTGTACCATCAACTAGTGGGAACAGCCTTTCCCCGTCTAGCCTATCCAAACCCGTCATAATCTTGGACACCTCTATCAACTCACCCCTCAACCTCCTTTGCTCTAATGAAAACAAATCCAGCTTCTCTAACCTGTCCTTGTAGCTAAGATCCCCCATCCCCGGAACCATTCTGGTAAATCTCCTCTGCACCCTCTCAAGTGCTTTCACATCCTTCCTAAAGTGTGGTGACCAGAACTGGACGCAATGCTCCAGTTGTGGCCTAACCAGCGCTTTATAAAGGTTCAGCATAACTTCTCTACTTTTGTACTCAATACCTCTATTTATGAAGCCCAAGATCCTATATGCTTTGCTAACCACTCTCTCAATATGTCCTGCCACCTTCAGAGACCTATGCACATTAACTCCCAGGTCCCTCTGTCCCTGCACACTCTATAAAATTGTGCCATTAAGTGTATATTGCTTCTTCCTGTTCCTTCTGCCAAAATGCATCACCTCACACTTCTCTGTATTAAATTCCATCTGCCACTTGTCTGCCCATTCTGCTAGCCTTTCTATGTCCTGTTGCAGTCGATTGGTATCATCCTCAGTATTTGCCACCCCCCCAAGTTTGGTGTCATCGGCAAATTTAGAAATTCTACTCTGTATTCCAATATCCAGGTCATTTATATATATCAAAAAAAGCAGTGGCCCCAGCACTGACCCTTGGGGAACACCACTGTCTACCATCCTCCAGTTTGAAAAACAGCCATTTACCACAACTCGCTGTTTTCTGTCCTTAAGCCAATTCCTTATCCAAGCTGCCACTGACCCACCTATTCCATGAGCCTCAATTTTGTTATTCTATATGGTACTTTGTCAAACGCCTTCCTAAAATCCATGTAGACAACATCCATTGCATTCCCTTCATCAATCCTCCCTGTTACTTCATCAAAAAATTCAATTAGATTAGTCAAACACGATCTGCCTTTTACAAATCCGTGTTGGCTCTCCTTAATTAGCTGAAACCTCTCCAAATGCCCATTCATTTTTTCCTGATTATTGTTTCTAAAACTTGACCCACCACTGATGTTAAACTGACCGGCCTGTAGTTACGAGGATTGTCCTTACACCCTTTCTTGAACAATGGTGTCACATTTGCCACTTCCCAATCCTCAGGCACCTCCCCCACATCTAGGTAAGATTGGAAAATGATGGCAATTATGGCAAGCCCTGCATGGAGCCCTGCCCACAACAAACATGGTACCCTGCCCACAACAAACATGGCAGCTTGCCCACAACAAACATGGCAACCCACCCACAATAACCAGGGCGCCCTGCCCACAGCAAACATGGAGCTCTGCCCACAGCTAACATGGCACCCTGCCCACAGCAAACATGGAGCTCTGCCCACAGCAAACATGGTAGCCTGCCCTCAACAAACATGGTGGCTGGCCCACAACAAACATGGCAACCCGGCCACAACAACCACACCACTCTGCCCACAGCAAACATGAAGTCCTGCCCACAGCTAACATGGCACATTGCCCACAACAAACATGGTAACCTGCCCTCAACAAACATGGCGCCCTGCCCACAGCAAACATGGAGCCCTACCCACTGCAAATATGGAGCCCTGGCCACAGCAAACATGGAGCCCTGCCCACAGCAAACATGGTAGCCTGCCCTCAACAAACATGGTGACTGGCCCACAACAAACATGGCAACCCACCCACAACAACCATGGTTCCCTGCCCGCAGCAAACATGGAGCCCTGCCCAGAGCAAACATAGTGGCCTGCCCAGAACAAACATGGCAATCTGCCCACAACAATCATGGCGCCCTGCCCACAGCAAACATGGTAGCCTGCCCTCAACAAACAAGGTGGCTTGCCCACAACAAACATGGCAACCCGCCCACAACAAACATGGTGCCCTGCCCACAGCAAACATGGCCATCTGAAGTTTTTGGTGTTTGACACTTACAATGCAATATTGCATGCCTATTATAGCTCGTTCCTGTTATATTTCTTCAGTGGGTGATCGGCAGAACTTCCAAGAAAACAGCAGACACCCAGTTGCATTGGGTCATTCGTGGCATCGGGCCAGGCCAGGAGCAAGGATCCTTGAGATCGGAAATTCTGCTCCTGGCTCTGGTTTGGAACCCAGGGTAACAGTGACAACCAGTACATTGAGTGAGATGAGGCATACCTACCTCGCCAAGAGCACAATTGTGCCCACTGCGGGGTGCGGGGTGGGGGGGAGGGGGGAGCGGGTTTAGTCCAGGCCACATAAATGACCCGGACCCCCAAAGAGGTATTGAAAAAAAATTACTTCCTAAATTGTGGGATGCCTTTGAGGTTGTGAAAGGTGCCACAGAAATGCAAGTTCTTTCTTCCTTTCTATTGACTTACATGTTTTCTCCATGCTTTGCTGGGACCACAGCCCACCCTTGCAGATGCACCACAGTGATTTCACCTGATGTCATTAAAGCAGGCCGTTGCTGCTCGTCGCCCAGGGCACCCGTCCCAGCCCCGACTTCATGTTGATGGAAAGGCTTGCATTTATGTAGCGCCTTTCACGACCACTGGATGTCCCAAAGCGCTTTACAGCCAATGAGGTACTTTTTCAAGTGGAGTCACTGTTGTAATGTAGGAAATGTGGCAGAATATTTGCGCACAGCAAGCTCCCACAAACAGCAATGTGATAATGACCAGATAATCTGTTTTAGTGATGTTGATTGAGAGATAAATATTGACCAGGACACCGGGGAGAACTCCTCTGCTCTTCGAAATAGTGGCCGCGGGATCTTTTACATCCACCCGAGAGAGCCGACGGGGCCTCGGTTTAACGTCTCATCCGAAAGGCGGCACCTCCGACAGTGCAGCACTCCCTCAGCACTGCACTGGGAGCGTCAGCCTCGATTTTTTTGTGCTCAAGTCTCTGGAGTGGGGACTTGAACCCACGACCTTCTGACTCAGAGGCGAGGGCGCCACCCACTGGACATTTTTATTTTGACGCACGACTTCGCTTTACTTTACCTGTCAATTGCATCGACTGGTTGGTTGCCGGTTTGGCCGAACCCGCAGAAACAGCCATAGTCGAAGTAGCGTATGTTATAGACATGCGGGTTGGCGCACGAAACAGCGTTTGCAAAGTTGAGCACGTTTCTCGCCTGGAGCGCAGCGCCCTCAGTCGGAATCAACACTGCTGCAAAAAGACATCGAAAAAAAAATCAGTGTCCCCCCACCGTGAAACCCCTCAATCAGAGTGAGCAGGCCGACAATCCACGGGTGGATTCTTTTTTTGAAAAAAGCAACCTCGAAAAGAGCACAGAATCATAGAAATTTACGGCACAGAAGGAGGCCATTCGGCCCATCGTGTCTGTGCCCGGCCGAGAAAGAGTTATCCAGCCTAATCCCACTTTCCAGCTCTTGGGCCGTGGCCCTGTAGGTTACGGTACTTCAAGTGCATATCCAAGTACTTTTTAAATGCGGTGAGGGTTTCTGCCTCCACCACCCTTTCAGGCAGAGAGTTCGAGACCCCCACCACCCTCTGGGTGAGAAATGTTCTCCTCAACTCCCCTCTAATCCTGCTACCAATTACTTTAAATCTATGCCCCCTGGTTATTGACCTCTCTGCTAAGGGAAATAGGTCTCTCCTATCCACTCGAGGCCCCTCATAATTTGATACACCTCAGCCTCCTCTGTTCCAAAGAAAACAACCCCAGCCTATCCAATCTTTGCTCATAGCTAAAATTCTCCAGACCTGGCAACATCCTGGTAAATCTCCTCTGTACTCTCTCTAGTGCAATCACATCCGTGAATTCAGTGGGAATCACGTACAATTTACAGCCCAGAAACAGGCCGTTCGACCCATGCTGGTGTTTATGCTCCACACGAGCCTCCTCCCAGCCCTCTCCATCTCACCCCATCAGCATATTCTTCGATTCCTTTCAACTCATGTGTTTATCCAGCTTCCCCTTCAATGCATCTATGCTAATCACCGCAACCGCTCCCCGTGGTAGCGAGTTCCACATCCTGACCACTCGCTGGGTAAAGAAGTTTCTCCCGAATTCCCAATTGGATTTATTAGTGACCGTTTCACAATCCAGCGCACCGCCTCATCCTCCGACATTAACAGCCTCCACTGCGTGTGCCTGAGGTGGCAATAGCCCTGTCTGCACAGTCTCCTTTGTAGCTGAGTGGAGGGTGGGCACAGGTAGACGCTTTGGGGGTGATTGTCCATCATTGACCGCGGCGCCTTTCCTGTAGATTAGCCACAGTTATTTCCACTCCCATCAACCGACCCTGCCCCAGCCTCACCTCTCAGGAAGAATGGATTGAAGGATCCGTAGAGTTATTGGGTATCTTCACTCCCTCGTCTATTGCTGGGTCTCAGAGTGACATTCCCACTAACCCGTCCCATTAAACACTCCCAGGGCAGGTTCAGCAAGGTTAGAGATACAGGGGGAAAAATTCAGTTGGTTGCGCCTCCCGTTAGCGCCTTAAGAGGGCGCTAATGGGGCGCAAAGCATCTAGCGCCCAGGCGCGGCGAAGTTTGCGCCGCTCGCGAAATTAACTAGACATTTTGCGGCGGCACTAAACACTACCGCCACGATCTCCTGCGCCGGCAGATCATGACGTTACTCGAGTGCGCAACGCCCCGGTATCGCCCGGGAACGGATATTGAGTGGCGCCCCCTGCCTTACCGCCTGACGCTAGCAACGACAGGTTGAGGGGAGCGTTCTGCAGTCATGAAGGGAAAGGGGGAGCACTATTTAAAGGTGACCGCTTCCTGCCTTTTATTGTTGGTGCCATTTTTGAACTACGCATTCTGAGAGAGAGAGGGAGAGACTTCTGGAGAGATTCAACGTTGTGTGAAGGAGTTTTGGGTACTGAGCAGCACTTTGCAGGTTCATTTTGATTTGCCATTCCTTGTATCGATTTAGCAGAGACTGTGGGGGCTGCACTCTGAGCTCTTTGCCTGGTACTCTCCATTGTTCTTTCCAGCACATTTGATGTGCAGGTCTCTCCAGGCCGAGATTCAAGGCTGCAATGAGCAGGATGTGGATGGAAAGCAAGATTAACCATCCCCTATAAGAACTGGCCCGTGCCATTGTGTGTGTGTTCCATTGCTGACTGACATTACATGAGCTTCGCCAGCGCTCTGAGGTAGCGCCTCGCTCCTCGGCCTTTGTGCCTTAAGACAGGTGTGAAGCGCCTGATTTAGCGCTGCAATCACCTCCAGGGGCGATAAAAGTCAAGTTTGCAGTCGGTGGCGATAATTAGCGGCAGGTGCTAATCTTTGCGCCCGGCCGATAATTGCGCCCCAAATGGGGCGATACTGAATTTCTCCCCCACAGAGTCTGCACTGTCCCATTAAACAGTGGAGATTCCGTGCCCGCTGACCAACATTGGCTCCCGGTCCAGCAACGCCTCAGTTTTAAAGCTCTCATTCTTGTTTTCAAACCCCTCCATGGCCTAGCCCCTCCCTATCTCTTTAACTCCTCCAGCCCCACAACCCTCGGAGATCTCTGCGCTCCTCCACTTCTGGCTGCTTGCGCATCCCCGATTTTCGTCGCTCCACCATTGTCGGCCGTGCCTTCAGCTGCCTTGGCCCTAAGCTCTGGAATTCCCTCCCTAAACCTCTCCACCTCTCACTCCTCCTTTAAAATGCTCCTTAAAACCTACCTGTGCTGGAGAGCAGGTGATAGTAATTAATTAATTAACTGGTCTAATCTGGTTCTGTAACTGCCAGAGAGCTCACTTATTTAAATCTCAGCAGTATAAATAAGGGAGACTAGAGTGTAGATTGGAACAGAGTGCTAAACTGTGAGTTTGGTGAGTGAGGGAGTGCGGGAGGTGTGCCTTCCTTTGTCCATCTTTGTCAGCTTCCTGGTGTGGCGGCGGACCTGCGTGAGGCGAGGCGGCGGCAGAGGGTTTAAAAGGCTCCAGAGACCAGGTAAGGCGGGACCAGTCTCCGAACTCGGAGGGAGGGAGAGAGGTAAAAATAATCGAGGTGTGACGTCACCAGAAAGCAGGTAAGTAATTAGTTGGTGAGTATTTCTCTCTTTTTAAACTTAAACTCTGTGGGGTAAAAATTCAGTTGGTTGCGCCTCCCGTTAGCGCCTTAAGAGGGCGCTAATGGGGCCCAAAGCCGCTAACGCCCGGGCGCAGCGATGTTTGCGCCGCTCGGGAACTTAACTAGAGATTGTGCGGCGGCGCTAAACTTTACCGCTGCGACCACCTGCGCGCGCAGATTGTGACGTCATTCCATGGTGCAACGCCCTTGTGGCGCCCCGGAGCGGAAATTGAGTGGCGCCCCCTGCCTTACCGCCTGGCGCATCCAACGACCGGAAGACTGGAACGCTATCAATCGCTGTGGGGCTGGGGGGGGGGGCGCTATTTAAAGGGGGCCTCTTCCTGTCTTTTTCTGTGGTTGACATTTTTGCACCACTCGTTCTGAGAGAGAGAGAGAGATTCGGAGAGAGAGAAAGAGAGACTTCTGCATTGACTCAACGCTTTGTGAGGTAGTTTTGCCTACTGATCCTAACAGTTGGCCCCCCCCCCCGCTTTAAGAACTGGCCGGCGCCAGTGTGTCTGTGTTCCCTCGCTAACTGGCAGCAGCTGCGCTGCGCTTGCGCGCTGAGTTAGCACCTCACTGCTCGGCCTTTGCGCCTTAAGACAGGTGTGCAGCGCCTGATTTAGCGCTCCACTCACCTCCCGGGGCGGTAAAAGTGAAGTTTCCAGTCAGTGGCGATAATTAGCGCCAGGCGCTAATATTTGCGTCCAGACGATATTTGCGCCCCAAACGGGGCGCGACCTAATTTTTCCCCCCTGTGGGTTGTAGTTAATAAGGCCTTTCTGGTGCAGAGTGACTGTTGGTAAACCATTTAACTGGTGTAATTTAGAGGGATTGATTTAATTTAAATCCAATTAATTAGAGGGGATACTAGCATCTATAATCGGGCAGAGAGTGTCCATAACTAACAATAAAAAATTTAATTAATTACATAGAATGGAGCAGGTGATGTGTTACTGTTGCGAGATGTGGGAGCCGGTGGACCCCATTGAGGCTCACGGTGATTACATCTGTGACAAGTGTCTGCTGCTACAGGAACTCCAGCTCCGTGTTGATGAGCTGGAGTCTGAGCTTCAGACACTGCGACACATCAGGGAGGGGGAGAAGTACCTGGACTCTGTGTTTCAGGAGGTGGTCACACCTATGAAGTTAATTAATTCAGATGTAGCCCATGGTCAGGGACAGGACAGTGTGACTACGAGTGAGGCAGGTACGGGGATCCAGGAGGTAGTGTTGGAGGAGCCGCAGCCCTTGCTCTTGTCCAACAGGTTCGAGGTTCTTACTCCCTGTGGGGACAGGAGCAGGGACTGCAGGGAGGATGAGCAACCTGGCCACAGCACCGTGGAACGGGGGGCCATTCAAGAGGGGCGAGTAAATAGAAATGTTGTAGTGGTAGGGGATAGATAGAGTTCTCTGCAGCCGAGAGCGAGAGTCCCGTAGGCTGTGTTGCCTGCCCGGTGCCAGGGTTAAGGACATCTCCTCTGGGCTGGAAAGAAACTTGCAGTGGGAGGGGGTGGATCCAGTTGTCGTGGTCCATGTTGGTACAAACGACGTAGATAGGACAAGGAAGCCAGTTCTGTTAAAGGAGTATGAGCAGCTAGGGGTCAAATTAAAAAACAGAACCTCAAGGGTAATAATCTCTGGATTATTACCTGAGCCACGAGCGAATTTGGCTAGGACAAATAAAATTAGAGAGTTAAATGAGTGGCTCAAAGACTGGTGTGAGAGAAATGGGTTTTGCTTCCTGGGACACTGGCACCAGTACTGGGGCAGGAGGGAGCTTTTCCATTGGGACGGGCTTCACTTGGCCAGTGCTGGGACTAGAGTCCTGGCGGATCGTATAACTAGGGCTGTAGAGAGGGCTTTAAACTAACTAGGGGGGGGGGGGGAGGTTCCTAGAGAGCAAATAATAAAAATGACAACAGAGAAGGTCATAGACTTAGGTAGCAGTGGGGAAATTAAAAACCAGAGTGTGTCAGGAAGGGGCAGAAGGTATGGAGTAAAAGGTAAAGTAATAAAAAGGGCAAAAGCAGTAACTAAGTGTCACAAAAAATATTTGAAAGTTCTCTATCTGAATGCACGTAGCATTCGTAACAAAATAGACGAGTTAATGGCACAAATAACTACATATGGGTATGATCTTGTGGCCATTACAGAAACATGGCTGCAGGGTGACAATGCCTGGGAATTAAACATACCAGGTTATTTAACGATCAGGAAGGACAGGCAGGAAGGAAGGGGAGGTGGGGTGGTTATGTTAATAAAGGAAGGAATCACTGTAATACAGAGAAATGATATTGGGTCAAAAGATCAGGATAATGAAACAGTTTGGGTGGAGATAAGGAATAATAAGGGGAAAAAAACACTAGTGGGCGTAGTCTATAGGCCTCCGAACAGTTGCAACTCTGTTGGACGGAGTATCAATCAGGAAATAGTTGAGGCTTGTAATAAGGGAACATCTATAATTATGGGGGATTTTAACTATCATATTAATTGGACAAATCAAATTGGGCAGGGCTGCCTTGAGGATGAGTTCATTGAGTGTATTAGGGATGGGTTTCTTGAGCACTATGTAACTGAACCGACCAGGGGGCAAGCAACCTTAGATCTGGTCCTGTGTAACGAGACAGGATTAATTAAAAATGTCCTAGTAAAGGATCCCCTTGGAATAAGTGACCATCACATGGTTGAATTCCATATTCAATTAGAGGGTGAGAAGGTTGGATCTCAAACAAGCGTGCTAAGCTTGAATAAAGGAGACTATGAAGGTATGCGAGCAGAATTGAGTAGAGTGGATTGGGAAAATAGATTAAAGGGTAAGACGATACATGATCAGTGGTGTACATTTAAGGAGTTATTTTACAACTTCCAAAAAATATATATTCCACTGAGAAGAAAAGGGTGTAAAAGAAAAGACAGTCATCCGTGGCTAAGTAAAGAAATTAAGGATAGTATTCGACTAAAAACAAGGGCTTATAAGGTAGCCAAATCTAGTGGGAGGATAGAGGATTGGGAAAACTTTAAAAGACAGCAAAAAATAACAAAAAGATTGATTAAGAAAGGGAAGATAGATTATGAAAGTAAATTAGCAAAAAGTATAAAAACAGATAGTAAGAGTTTTTATAGTTATATAAAACGAAAAAGGGTGGCTAAAGTAAATGTTGGTCCCTTAGAGGATGAGACTGGGAAATTAATGGTGGGAAATATGGAGATGGCAAATACACTGAATGAATATTTTGTATCAGTCTTTACAGTAGAGGACACTAAGAATATCCCAACACTGGACAAACAGGGGGCTGTAGGGGAGGAGCTAAACACGATCAAAATCACTAAGGAAGTGGTACTCGGTAAAATAATGGGACTCAAGGCGGATAAATCACCTGGACCTGATGGCTTACATCCTAGGGTCTTGAGGGAAGTGGCGGTAGGGATTGTGGATGCATTGGTAATAATTTTCCAAAACTCCCTTGACTCAGCAAAGATCCCGGCAGACTGGAAAACTGCTAATGTAACACCCTTATTTAAAAAGGGCAGTAGACAGAAGGCTGTAAACTATAGACCGGTTAGTCTAACATCTGTGGTAGGTAAAATTTTGGAGTCCATTATTAAGGAGACAGTAACGGGACATTTGGATAATCATAATTTAATAGGACAAAGTCAGCATGGTTTTATGAAGGGGAAGTCATGTTTGACAAATTTGCTGGAGTTCTTTGAGGAAGTAACATACAGGGTGGATAAAGGGGAACCAGTGGATGTGGTGTATTTAGACTTCCAAAAGGCATTTGACAAGGTGCCACACAAGATTATTGCTTAAGATAAAAAATCACGGGATTGGGGGTAATATTCTGGCATGGATAGAGGATTGGCTATCTAACAGAAGGCAGAGAGTTGGGATAAATGGTTCATTCTCAGACTGGCAATCAGTAACTAGTGGTGTTCCGCAGGGGTCAGTGCTGGGTCCCCAACTCTTTACAATCTATATTAACGATTTGGAGGAGGGGACCGAGTGTAACATATCAAAGTTTGCAGCTGATACTAAGATGGGAGGGAAAGTAGTGAGTGAGGAGGACATCAAAAATCTGCAAGGGGACATAGACAGGCTAAGTAAGTGGGCAGAGATTTGGCAGATGGAATACAATACTGGAAAGTGTGAGGTTATGCACTTTGGCAGGAAAAATAGTAGAGCAAGTTATTATCTAAATGGCAAGAAACTGGAAAGTACTGAAGTACAAAGGGATCTGGGGGTCATGGTGCACGAAACTCAAAAGGTTAGTATGCAGGTGCAGCAAGTGATTAAGAAGGCCAATGGAATGTTGGCTTTCATTGCTAAGGGGATAGAATATAAAAATAGGGAGGTATTGCTTCAGTTGTACAAGGTATTGGTGAGACCGCACCTGGAATACTGCATACAGTTTTGGTGTCCATACTTAAGAAAAGACATACTTGCTCTCGAGTCAGTACAAAGAAGGTTCACTCGGTTAATCCCGGGGATGAGGGGAAGGACATATGAGGAGAGGTTGGGTAGATTGGGACTCTACTCATTGGAGTTCAGAAGAATGAGAGGCGATCTTATTGAAACATATAAGATTGTGAAGGGGTTGGATCGGGTGGATGCAGGGAGGATGTTCCCGATGATGGGTGAAACTAGAACTAGGGGGCATAGTCTTAGAATAAGGGGCTGCTCTTTCAAAACTGAGATGAGAAGGAACTACTTCACTCAGAGGGTGGTAGGTCCATGGAATATGCTGCCCCAAAAAGCTGTAGAAGCTACATCATTACATAAATTTAAAACAGAAATAGACAGTTTCCTAGAAGTAAAGGGAATTAAGGGTTTACGGGGAGCGGGCAGGAATTTGGACATGAGTCTAGGTTCAGATCGGTCATGGCCCTATGGGTAGCGTAGTGGGCCCAGGGGCCGTGTAGCCTGATCCTGCTCCTATTTCATGTGTCCAATTCTGTTAGGTTCAGGAGATGGTTCTGTGATAGTAGATTGGCGGTTAGGATCAGATCAGCCATGATCTTATTGAATGTCGGAGCAGGCTCGAGGGGCCAATTGGCCGACTCCTGCTCCTAATTCTTATGCTCTTATGTTCTTATGTACCTCT